>CAUYPK010137979.1:0-17944 GCA_963574355.1 Loris lydekkerianus
TTTTTCTTTAGCAATAAATATTGAAAAGCATTTAACCTACTGATTCCTCAATTATTGTAATTGTTTTGGGTATATATTTTTATTTTTGAAATTCACCAGTGGCTGCTGCATTTTCCACCTCGGCTTATACTCGAGTCACTAAGTTTTCCCAGTTTTTAGGGTGAAATTAAGGGGGTCGGCTTATACTGGAGTATATAGGTAGTCTCCATTCTATTTTCACAGAGGATGTGCTAGTTTGCAGTCCCACCTACGTGTTTCTTTCCCTCAGCCAGTTTCCATTGTTTAGGGAGGTTTTGTTAAAAGCCTTTCTCACTGGGGTTAGGTGATAGCTCAGGGTGGTTTTGATCTGCATTTCTCTGATGATTAGTGACATGGAGCATTTTTTCACATGTTTATTAGCTATTTGTCTATCTTTTCTTTCAGAAAAGCTTCTGTTCATGTTTTTTGACCATTTTGTAATGGGATTTTGATTTTTTTTCTTGCTGATTTTCTTGAGTTCTTTGTAGATTCTAGTTACTAGCCTTTTATCAGATATATAACTTGTGAATACTTCCTTCTATCCTGCAGGTTGTCTATTTGCTCTGTTGATTGTTTCCTTGGCTGTGCAGAAGGAATTTAATTTAATCAAGTCCCATTTATTTATTGGGGCTTTTTAATTTAATTAAGACCCATTTATTTATTGTTGTTGCTGTGATTGATTTTGCATTCTTAGTCATAAATTCCCTGCCTAGGCTAATATGTAGAATAGTTTTTCCAACATTTTCTTCTAGAATTCTTATGGTTTCATATCTTAGATATCAGTCTTTTGTCCTTCTTGAATTAACTTCAGTGAGTGGTGAGAGGTGTGGATCCTGTTTCAGTCTTCTACATGTGGCTAATCCAATGTTCCTAGCTCCATTTATTGAACAGGGATTCTTCCCCCCCCCCTTCCCGTGTATACTGCTGTTGTCTTCTTTGTTAAAGATCAGATAGAAAAGAGCCTAAATAGCCAAAGCCGTCTTAAGCAAAAGGAACAAATCTGGAGGCATCACATTACCAGAATTTAAACTATACTACAAGCCCATAGTAACCAAAACAGCATGGTACTGGCACATTACCAGAATTTAAACTATACTACGAGCCCATAGTAACCAAAACAGCATGGTACTGGCACATTACCAGAATTTAAACTATACTACAAGCCCATAGTAACCAAAACAGCATGGTACTGGCACATTACCAGAATTTAAACTATACTACAAGCCCATAGTAACCAAAACAGCATGGTACTGGCACAAAAACAGAGACATAGTCCACAGGAACAGAACAGAGAATCCTGATATAAAAATATCCACATTTGCACTGAGCATTTTTAAGGTTGCAGCTGGGCAGCAGCTACTGCATGGAGTGTTCACATAGGAATGGCTGCTTTCCTGCTGGTGGGTGGCCATGGCCTCTGTGCCCCATCTCCTAGATGGCATTGAGATGCCATTCCAGTCACCTTACAACTGAAGAGGTAAATCTAAGGCCTGACAGGGGCTTCAGGAGCCACTGCCAATGATATAGTCTGTGTCCTTCTGATGAGGCAGCATCCACACAGTGACTGACTTCTAACAGCAGTCCCTGTCCTTCTTCTCTGTGAGCAGACACACCCAGGAACCAAAATTGACATCTCTTCCATTCCCAGGGTCTCTTCCTCCTCCTTGAGAGCATAGCACCCCCGGGTGAAGTCGGGCTGCTACCCTCTAACACCTGCCAGCCTGGGGCCACCTTCCCCACCTGTCTCTCTGCCCCCTGCCAGAGTGTAGGACAATCACTGGATACCTAACGAATGTCTCCTTTCACTCCACAGCTCTCTCACAACAGGCTTAGCACCACAACTCTTCAGGGCACCTACCTGGAACAGCTGGCATCCATGCAGGCCTGCTTGGCACCAGCTTCCACCCCAGGTGGGCCTCTGAGGTGAGTTGGGCCCTCCACCTGCTTTGGTGCTCACGGGCTACAGAGGTCTGGATCATGCTCTTTTCCTGGCCTCTGCAACCCTTCTCAGGCTGAGCCTGGCTCCTCTTTCTGGCCTCTACCTCCTTGGACTCCACATTCCAACCATCCCCAGAGAGGCCCTTCCAACCTCCCCAGGTAGAATAAAAGTCCTTCCACAGTCCATATTTATATAACGCCCTTGCAACCTGTCTCCCTGCGTGGTAGCTGCATCTCAGATGTGCATCACTGACGCTGGGCTGGAATGTGCGTCCTGTCCATCCATCTACCCAGCACCTGAGCACAACCAGAAACAAGGTCAATGCCAGGATTGAACGAACATTTCCTGCTCTATCCTTATGAAGCAATGTGGGTAAAAAGTAAAGCATCAGAGCCTCTCAGCAGAGCAGAGAGGGGCTTCCATAATATCCAGCCCCCAAGGAGAAGGGAAAAGCCTGGGGTGTGATCTGACTGAGAACAGAGCCCTCTCTTTCCTGTGTGGGATTGCATTCTTTGTGTGCTTTACCCCTTCCAACGAGAGCCCCAGGAGGGCAAAGCTAAGGCAGGATTCAGAACATCTGGTTTCCTGGTTCTAAAACCATCTCAATGCCGTCCAAACTGGTCCTCGAGCCCCTTGCATTGCTGTTGTGAAACGCAGCCGTGGGCGACAGCGTGGCAGATAAGCAGCCCCTCTCCTCTGCTGGCTGGTTGGTTCCTTCCCTTGGTTGATGACGCCAAGCTCCCCCACCACTGGCTCAGCCGTCTAGCATTAGTGGTCTACAGAATGGATTTTGCATTCAGGCAGACCTCGGTGACAATTCTAGCAATGCCACCTCCTAGCCGTGTGTTACAACTCTGTTTCCTCGTTCATGAACTAGAGATGACATCAATGACTAAGTACCATGGACTAAATTGTGTCACTTCCAAAATTTGTATGTTGAAGCCCCAACCCCCAATGTGATGGTGTTTGGGAGGCAACTAGAGCTAAAAGGCAGTTGGGAGCAGTGCTCACGGTGTGATAGTGTCCTGATAAAAAGACACTAGAAGTCACTCTCTCTCTGTCTGCCTCTCCCTTTCACTCTCCCCTCTGCTGTGTGGGGACACAGTGAGAAAGGGACCATCCGTGAACCAGAAAGAGGGTCTGTGGCTGACACAGAATCCACTGGCACTTTGATTTTGGACTTCAGCCTTCAGAAGTATGGGAGCATAAATGCCTTTTATTGAAGCCCCCAGTCTGTGATCCCCACGATGACAGCCTGACTCTTCAGTATCTCTGTGAGCAGCGGATGTGACTGACACAAAGGGGTTTTATGGCAGAGCTGACCACTGGCAATCACAGTCTCTGCTCCTGTCTAGGGGTAGAGAGCAGAGCCCAGGATCCAGTCCCGGCCTTGCTCTCGGCTCCTCTGAAGATTGTTATGCACCCTTCAGCCAAGAGCAAGGCCAAGACTGGAGGACAGTCAAGCTTGAGGACTGAAAATGCCTTGTGCTGTAGCAATGACCAAACACTTGCTAAGCACAATGGTCCCAAAACTGCATCCACAATATCCCACACAAGAAGTCCTGTGGTGTAAAGCTGGCTGACACAGGAAGGGTCTGATTAAAAACAACTGAAAACATGCCTGATGGCCAGGCACACAGCAGCCTGCCCAACCCCATGCTGGCTCCACTTGCCATGCAACTGTGGACAAGGCAGTGAATAGTGTGCCTCAGTTTCCTTGTCTGTAAAAAGGGGCAATGACGAGCCATACATCACAGGGTTGGGACAAGGATACACGGAGCTGATCGACACATAGGCTCTGCTCAGAGGAAGGGCTGTACCCCACATGTGCTCCTTTCACATGGGCTCTTACTGAAGCTGTCCCAGGAGTGTAATCCTCATGCAGAAGTTGTGAGGGCTGCCCTGGCTGTGTAGGCCTTCTCCCTGCCTCTCCTTCTAATATGTCCCGAAACCCCACCCATCCTTCATGGTTCCAATGCCAGTTCCAATGCCACCTCCTCCAGGTTGCCGTCCTGGGTTTCCCAACATTGGACCCATGGAAGGCGCACAACCAGTGTCTGCTAAGTGAATGACAGGTCTGCACCTTCCACAGGCTCCCCGTCCAGGCTCAAGCTTCACAGATCTCTGCACTCACAAGCCAGGAGTGCAAAGCTTCATCCCCTGTCAGCTGCATGTCCTGCTGAGCTTTCAAGATAAGCAAGAGCCCAAACTCCCTGTTACCCTTCAGAGACCAATACGAACAAGTCAGTCCCCATCGCAGGATGACAGCACAATGCTGTCAAAGATTGCTGCAGGTGCCTGTTCACGTCCTCTAGGCCCCCTGGTTTTCAAGCTGCTTTTAGTATCAGAACCAGATTTCCAAATGAACTTACTTAGAATCCCCAAATGTCAAAGAGTTAACTGAATTTTATCAAAACACAGCTGTCCTGGCAATTATGAAGCCCAGATCCCTGAGTCACTTCTGCAAAATCCCAGGGCCTGGGAACCCTTGAGACCCACCCCACTCCCCAGCCCAGGCTCCTTTGCATTTTGCACACAGGAACACCAGGTCCCCAAACAAGAAAAAGCCTGGGAACACCCAGAACTGTCCATAGCCTGGCTCCCCTCCAAGCCCCTGGCCCTGTCTGAGTCTCCCCAGATGACTCCTGCAACTCGGGCTTCTGACCACCTCTCCACCTTCCAGATATGGCTCAGGAATCACCTCCTCCAGGAAGCCCTGCCTCCCACCCCCATCCTGCCGGTGGGTAGGTGGAGGAAGGCAGATCTGCGAGCTCACATCAGGAGCAGGACAGCACCTGGTCACCTAGGTGGGGGAGAGCAGCCTTCACTTGCCAACCAGCAGCAAAGGGGGAAGAGAGCAATTGCACCTGGATCTGATTTCACCCGAGAACAAAAGTCAAAGATGGGTCTTATCCAACAGATACCTGAGTGGCCCTGGTTATGATTAAAGGTGAACAAAAAGAAAAGACTCCAGAAAATACATAAAGCCCTTCCCGCTCCTTTCTTTCCCTGGCAGTAGGGCTCCCCCCTTCCTGCCTCCAGGAGCTGCCACCTCCCACACTGCCACAGTCTGCATTTCCGTCTTTCCCGCCCCCGCTCCACGGGGGCGGTCCCCGGCCGCGTGTTCAGCGCGCTCCTGGACGCCCGGCCTGCAGAGGCCGGAGGGCGGAGGGCAGCGGGCGGGGCCCGGGCTGTCCGCGTGGCCGCAGCGCCCTCTGCCGGAGGACGCGAGCACTCACCGGGGCGGGCGCGTTGACCACCGAGAGGTTGTAGCCGTAGAGGAAAGACGAGCCGAAGGCGCCCGCTAAGGAGGCCACGAGCAGCGAGCAGGACCAGTGCTGGGGAGGAAGGAGGGAGCACGTCAGCGCTGGCGCTCAGAGCGTCCCCTGGGCGGGGGGAGAATTTCCTCCTGGGCGGAGGTGGAGAGACAGGTGGCTGTTGGGGCCTGGCAAGCGGGGGTTCCAGCCCAGGTCCGCAGGTGCAGGAGGGCGCCCAGGGGTCCGCAGCCACACCCTCACCTCTGTGCCCCGGCGTCTTCAGCAGGTCCTGTAAGCAGCCTCACACTCCCATTTTAGCTGAATTTGGCGGTGTTTGCAAAAGGCAAAGCCAGACTCAGTTATGGGAGGTGACAGCAGTGGCTGCAGGTGACACTTGCTAAGTGCCAGGCACCTCTGACCACCTCCTGTGCATTATTTCGTGGAGTCCTGTTAGTCCTCTTTTACAGGTGAGGAAGGCAGGACACGGGGCTATGCCCCGGGCAGGCCTGGCAGCAGCACCCTCAAACTCTCTGCTACACCACACTGCCTTCTCCCCACCAGAGCTGCTCCTGGGTGCCACGCCGGGGACCTGAGGCTGCTACCAGCTTACACACACACACAGGCACACGCTGTGCTGAGCCAATCTGCAGGGTAGCCAAGCCTCCGGACAAGGACTGAGAGGTTCAAGACTGGCATGGAGCACAAGGCATCTACCTCCACAGTCCTGTCCCACAGCCCCATACAAAGGGTGGCCACTGCAGGACAGGGCCCCCTGGCACAGGCTGACCAGCTGACATAAGCCAGGAGCAGGAGTGGCCACTGTCCTAGTCTAGCCAGGGGAAAGAGGTCTGCATGCAGGGAGACCAGGTGTTCTGGAAGGTGCTTTCTCTATCACCGTTTCACATAGTGGGGTGTGTGTGTGTATTCTGGGTGCCAGGACCTGCTGAATCTTACTCTTTTTGCTTCTCTTTCCTCCCTTCTGATCCAGCTGTGCCCAGGCAAACATACTGAGTGTCTCTACTGCATCCACTTGCCATACGCCCCTTTTTAGAGATGTTTTTCTTTCTAAGACCTATTGCTGACACCTCCTCTGAAGAGCCCCCTGAAGGCTCCATTTTACATTTCTCTCTTTCATTCAACCTTGTCTGACCCAGAGCCCTGCCACTTACAACTTTGTAACCTTTAGCTAGTTATGTCACTACTCTGTGACTTGGGTTTTTCACCTTTAAAATGGGGATAATAATAATAGACCCCCACCTCATAGGTTGTTAAGCTCAAGAAATGAATTCCAGCAGGCAGGGCCTGCAGAAGGGAGCTCAGCACACGGTGGAGCTGAGTGTCAGCAGCTGAGGCCAGGCAGTGGCTCTGAACCTACAGCAGAGAATGTGTTCAGGAGGTACCAGTGACCAACAATGACAGCAACGGCTCCTGTGTCATGGGGCTGGACACTGCCAGGGGAAGTGTGGGACCGAGTATTTTTCTACAGTAAGAGGAGCTTGAACAGAATGAGATGGAATCACATTTCAGACAGAACACCCATTCTCCTTTACCTTTTTTTCTTTAAACTCTGCCTATGGGTCTCAGCTGTGATGTCACGTCCTCTGAGCCACTGGGCATCCCATCTGGACCCCCCAGTGTTCCTCACTCCCAGCTCCCATCACCACAGACTTTCTCCTGCCTGCACCCCGCCAGACCAGAGCTCCCTGTTTGAGGGGGCCTCTGGCCTCAGACCTGTTCCCTGGAGCCCCTGCTTATGGTCCCCACTGTCTCCCTGTCGGCCCCAGGACAGAGGGTTCCCGTTGACAGTGCTGCTGCCTGTTCTGTGCCCTGGGGAGGAAACAAAGAGGGACCCCACTGAGAGACTGTGGGACCTGTTCCACATGCCCAGCCAGGAGAGTCGGCAACACGCCAAGTCAGGCCCAGGGCCTCAGCCCCGCACCGGCCAGCCTGCCGCCCAACCTGGACTCCCCACGGCCCAGCGGCCACACAGAAGCAGGCGCCCTTGTTTACCTTTCTTCTCCCACCCGGCTTCCTGCTCCATGGGCTGTGACACATAGGCGACGCCCTTCCTGGCCCCGGCACCCTGGGGCAGCTGGTGACATGGGTGAGGGGAGCTAAGCTCAGTTCCCTGGGGTCCATGCTTCCTTCTCTGGGCCCCTCACCTTCGGCCCAGGGGTGCCAGGCTCTGCTAGGACATTGCTGTGACTGAGGAGGCAGAGTCCACCGGCAAGGGGCGAGGGTGTCCAGACAGGAAATGTGGACACTCGATCCTGCCTAAGCAGGAAATGGGGCAACTTTTCTTTTGCCTGCTAGGAAGTCCTAACAGTGACGGAAGAGCCCTTAAAGGGAAACCGCCTCCAGGGGGTGCAGTTGCTCTCTGGCATCTTATTATTTTTTCTTAACAAGCCAGCAGTCCTGGAGAAATGACTGGCACTCACCCAAGGAGCCTCCCTAGTGTCTGGGACAAAGGACAAGTGACTGGCTGTGCTTCACGCCCTGGCTTGTTAACTGTGTGTCTTCAGGCAAGTCACTTGGCTTCTTTGAACTACTGCCTTTGCCAGTGCAAAGTGGGCTGCTGGTTTGCAGAGTAGGAGCCCTACACCCTGGAGCAAATGCAGAGGTTTGGAAGAAAGTGAAATCACCTCTGGGTCCTTGCTCTGTCCTGCTCATCCAGCACTGGCTGAGGGGACATATCCCATGTGCCAGCACTGAGCTCAGGGAGAGCATGAAGACAGGGACCTCGTGCACACCAGGACATCACAAATAGCTCGCTGCATGGCTGCTTTGTCCCAGATGTCAGAGACACGTCTCTACTCATGGCTAGGACAGTTGCCTGGCCGGTCGTTCCCAGAAGCACAGAGCAGTCTGCAAGGCTGAGCAGTGGACAGAGACAGCATGGTGAGTTCAGAAAGCGAGTTCACAATGCAGGGCCCAAGGCCACAAAAAGGAGAGAAGACTGGGTTTGATGGAGAGCTTCCATTAAATAAAAGGCGTGGAGAACTGCAGGCTGTAGGGAACTTGAAGACACCCAGCCTGGGCAGCAGGAAAGTGGCTGCTCAAAGCAAACAGGGAATTAAAACTTCCAAAAAAGAAAAGTAACCCCCGGTGGCCAGGGATGGGGTGAGCACAGGAATCATCAGGACGTCATTCTGCATGGTGATCAGCCGGGATGCCCCAGGGAGCACTAGCTGTTTTTGGTGTTGTTTTCAGCTGCATGGATTGCTCTCTTCACAGAGCCACAGGTCCCCAGCAGGCTCCTGACAGTGAGAACCTCACTGACAACAGGGCCGCAAAGACGCGGGTTCTCGGGACAGCCTGGAAGAGGCTCCACACCCATCTCAGCAGGTCACTGGGACTTCTGGAGGAGCTGGCTCCTGAACAAATGCTTACAGGGTGCACAGGCCCGGGAGGGGTGCCAAGGCAGCAGGCTCCCATCTGGTGTGTGTGATCAGAGCAGGCAGGCAGAGCATGAGGCGTGCGGAACGGCCACTTCCCTGAGCTTCTGCGAATCCTCTCCCTGTCCCTCCCCATCCTCCTGGAACCTTTATAGTCCTCTTCTCACGTCCACATTCCCCTCACCCTCCCTGGCTGCATTTGTAACTGGGTCTCACCAGATTTTGCCAAAAACTCAAATTAGATCAGGTGGCCTCTCCCCGTACTTAAAATTGTATCAAGGTTTGGGACTGAACCCTCAGAAGGCACCAGGGGCCAGGAGATCAGCGTGAGTGAGCAGCTGCATCTAGGCGTGAAGTAGACCAGAGGGTGGCCTGGCCCTCTATGGGCCAGACGGCAGCTCACCGCTATGTCCATCGTCCGGCATACCCTCCTCGTCCTCAGCCCGTGTCACACGTCTACACTGCTCTCCCACATGCGTTCACATCCACGAGATTGTCCAGTCCTATAGGCCTCGCAGGAGCTACTAGTCCTACCTTTTCAGGGAGGAACTGAAGTGCAGGGAGGGTGTGGAGTAGCCACCTCTGAGCCCACATGGCCAGGGTCTGTGCTCTCGGCAGCTACTAAGAAACCCACTTGCGTCAAGGATGTGGTCACGCAGCACATTCCAGGGTGTCTGGGCTAGGCCTGCTCAGACACCAGCTTATCCATCTGCTCCCCGACACCTCGGCAGCTCCAGCACACCTGGGGTCTCCTGGTTGGCTCAGGCCCTTCCTGCTGACTCCCTGGAACTCTGCTCAACCATTCAGTGCTTGCCCCCTTGCCTCCTCCTCCCCGCAGCCTCCCCTGGTTACCGCTGCCCTGCCTCTGTGCTCTACCTGCTGCTGTTCAGGGGGCCTTCCTCTTGGCACAGGACTGTGTCTTAGGGGCTCTGCATCCAGAACTGTGGGACCACCAGTTTTCACTGTTGAAGTCACCCAGCCTCTGGCAGTGCTCGCAAACTCACGTGCCCTGCAGCCTTCCTATAGCACGGTGCAGGGAAGGGGTCCAGTTCCAGACACACTGTCCTCAGATGATTGACTAAAGCTAAAAGTCCAGCTTAGACCAGGTGGAAACTTTCTAATAGGGAAGGATGGACAGACAAGGAGGGAATTTTTCTGTTGAGTGCCATTTAAGGAGACGTTTAAAATGACTACATCCCTCCCCTCGTTATACAAGATACCTAGATCCTCAACTCATCTAAGTACCAAGAAAAGTTTCAACATCCTCCTAGAGGGCATTGCTGTCTATTTGACGTGATTCTTCCATGCCCCTGGGTGACCTGAAGCAGGTGGCTTCACCTCCCTGAACTGTCTCACACCCACCTGGGGGCGATGGTGCCCAGCTTGCCCGTTTCCATTCCCTGGAGATTTGGTTAAGTGAATTTTTTGTCCTGCCAAATGCTGGTTTGTTACAGCATGAACACATTTTCCTCCTGGGTCCTGGTTGTCTCCACATGCATCTCAGGAGACATGGCAGAGGGAGGCCAAGTTTGAGACCTGCTGTACCTGGTGTCAGCTATGTAACCCTGGGCATATGACCTCCGCCTTCTCTCATCTGTAACACAGGGGTAGTGATGCCCTCGTGACAGCTTAATCAAGAGAACCAAGCAGGACCCCCTGAAGGAAGGGCTGGGCACTGATCCTGGTGGCGGGGTGGAGGATGGGTCTCAGTGTAGCCTCAGGATGATGACATGCTCATCATCAACGTCAGTGTCCCCTCAGGGAGAAATGACCTTTGGAATAGAGACACCTCCCTGCTCCAAGTCCAAAACTCCCCAGCAGGTCAGCGACATCAGCATCACCGTCTCCTGGGCCTCGTCCCTCACACTCTGCAGGTCACACAGCTCTCTCTGGTACAAACTTCCATCCCGCCGCTGCCCTCTTTCCCCTGCCCCCCACAGCCCCAAACTGCTGCTTCCCTTTTGGGGGGAGAGGAGGTTCTGTCCCAAGATCACCAGAATCTCATACGAGAGAAAGGAAAAGAACCCCAGACTGACCGACTTGCTTCTCGCAGAATCTCTTTCTTTGTCTTCTGCTGGGTCCTTTTCACTGAGCTTCATGGTTTATTTTTCAGATTTTTCAACTTTTGTTGTTGTTTCTGAGAGAGAAAAGGAAGAAGCCACTGGAAACCTCCTGTCTGAGACGGGTAGGTCAGAGGAGGTATCCCCAAACAGCCTTCACGAGCTTTGCCGTGATGAGGAGACACAGCAGGTGCCCTGGAGACTGGCTCCCCCTGCCCTTCTCAGGCCTCAGTGTCTCCCTGTTCGAGATGTGGTGTTGGTCTGCATCTGTGCTTCTCACACTGGCCTCCGTGCTTACTGAGTACAGACCCCTCCACACCATATTCTCATCCAGAGGTTATTCTTACGTCGAGGCACATTTTGGAAACACTAAACTGTTTCCGAGTTGTGAAAATAAAATCAGCACACATGGAAAGGAAGTGCCGACCTCACCTGTCACGTTGGACACAGTTACCAAAGCTGTATCCTGAATCGCTGGCATGACACAGTGGAAAATCACACAGCTTTTCTGGAGTTTAGCAATAGGTCTCTAGAGCCCTAAAAATATTTATGCCTTTTGGCCCAACTACTCCATTTATAAAAATTTATCCTAAGCAGTAATAAAAATGTACACAAAAGATTAAAGTCTAAGATGTTCATTGTAGCAATTTTCATGTCAGAAAAGTGGTATTTACACTAGGACAAAACAGCAAGCAAATTTAAATATATGATGGTACGTCCATATGATGGAAACTTTGGTAACTTGTAAAAATTATGGTCCAGGAGAACATTTGGTTATAGGGGAAATGCTCTTAATAAATTATTATTTGACAAAAAAAGGAAGATGTATAAATGAATAAACATTGTTCAATATTGAAAATATATCAATATAAAAGTTAACAGAAAGAAAATACATCAATAGATTCGCAACTATTAAACAATATACAAACTTAAACTGTACCTGAGTGTCTTTTTACTTAGAATAGATTGAAAACATAGTGTTTATACATTAAATTATTTACTCAACAAATATTGTTTAACCCCTCATAGTCTAGGCTAAGGGCATACAACCCTGAGCAAGGTGGACCTTGTCTTACCCTCCAGGAACTTACATTTCAGGGGGAGAGACAGTTTTAAAAGAGCAAATTAGACTACGCATGACCAAGTGGAAGCCGTGAGGCTGGGCCAGCCCAAGAAGGGACAGCAGCAGAGAGGAGCTGGGGACAGACACATTTATGAGCATAGCAAAATGTGAAAAGCAATTACAACCTAGCAGTGGGATCGCTGGATCAAAGGACACACTTACACTTTGACTCCATCTGCACAAAAACACAGTTAATTCAAGAAGGGGGAAGAGGAGTTAGTAAGCTCAATGTAGGGGTAGATGGCACTGGTAGCTTCTGGGTGTAGCTTCATCTACAACTCAGACTTTACCTTATAAATGAAAACAAAACAACCTAATCATATGTACCCTTATATTAATCCAATTTTTTTCAACAGCTGAAAAAGATTATATAACCAAAAGATGTATATCTCCATAATATTATGAAATGAAAAAAATTTAAAAAGCAATTACTGGCTTGGCACCTGTGGCTCAAGCGTCTAAGGCGCCAGCTACATACACCTGAGCTGGCAGGTTCGAATCAAGCCCGGGCCTGCCAAACAACAATGACGGCTGCAACCAAAACTAGCTGGGCATTGTGGCGGGCGCCTGTAGTCCCAGCTACTTGGGAGGCAGAGGCAGGAGACTCACTTAAGCCCAGGAGTTGGAGGTTGCTGTGAGCTGTGATGTCACAGCACTCTACCTAGGGCGACAGCTTGAGGCTCTGTCACAAAAAAAAAAAAAAAAAAAAAGCAATTACTACTTGGTCATAGTATTTTAGCCAATTTTTAATCTCGTTCTTTATTTTCCTCTAGATTTTCAATGTTCTACACTGAAAAAACAAACAAACTCTTCTATAACTGGGCAAATTTTTAAAATTGCTTTAAGTTAGGGTAGCTGTGGCTCTGTGCCCATATACCAAGGGTGGAGGGTTCAAAAAAAATAGCCAGCCATTGTGGCGGGCACCTGTACTCCCAGCTATTTGGGAGGCTCAGGCAAGAGAATCACCTAAGCCCAAGAGCTGGAGATTGCTGTGAGCTGTGATGTCACAGCACTCTACCGAGGGCAACGAAGTGAGACTCTGTCTCTAAAAAGAAAAAAAAAAGTTGCTTTAAATTAAAAAATTTTTTTAAACAATTAAGCACTTTAAGGTTCAGGTAGCCAAGTATAGTTAAAATAATGCTTTAATGCTTGGCTTTCTAGGGCAGAAAATAACATTCCTGAAGAACATGTATTTCACATAGGGCAATGGGCTCTGAGTTATCAATTTAGGTCCAAAAGATGTTTCGGTTGACCTGACAAAAATGTTGGTCGTGAGCGACATTTGAGTCCATGCACTGAGGAGCCTGCTGCACCTGTCTCATCTCAGCACACACCTGAGGGACACTGCAGCCCTCTGGACCTCCAGGTTCCCAGGGTAGCGTGCATCACAGGCCTCTCTGCCTTTGCTGAGGCTGCACCATTGGCCCAAAGCCTTTCCTCCCTGCTCTGCCTCACTTTCAAAGCTCACCACCTCTATCCATTTCTTCCTTCTGGAAATCTGGATCGCTCCTGCGCATTCCAGGGCATACGCCATCATCCCAGCAGGAACCATAATGTCTAGCTGACTGTTCTCGTACCTGTGTCCTTGCCAATGACTGTGACCTGTTTGTGATGGTTCCTTTTGTGTGTCAAATTGACTGCGCTACAGTGCCCCATTGTTTGTTTAAACATCTGGAGAACAGCCCAGATACCGTGGTGAAGGTAGGCTTTAGATGCGATTGACATTGACAGTAGGCTGACTTTAAGTAAAGCAGATGGCCCTCCATCGTGTGAGTGGGCTTTATCCAATCAGTTGAAGACCTTAAGGGAACAAGCTAAGGACCCCTGAAGAAGAAGAAATTTGGCCTCAGACTATAATGTAGAAATTCTGCCTGAGTTTCCAGTCTTTAGAGCGAGACTACAAGCAACATTAACCCTGACAGAATTCTGAGGCTGCAGCTTGCCCTGTGGATTTGGGGCTTGTCAGTCCTCAAAATTGCATCAGCTGATTTCTGAAAATAAATCTGGACAGAGAGAGAGACAGATGGGAGGTGTATGTATCGCCTACTATTTCTGTTTCTCTGGAGAACCATGACTGACGTGCCCCTGGGCTCCCCAGGCTTGGGGGCTGCACCCACAGCCTGGCAGAGCCTGTCCAGAGAGGTGCAGAGTAAGCAGGTTAGGTGGGGTGGGTGGAAGCAACGGGGAAGGAGGAGACAGATGGGATTAGGTGGTGTGGGATGGGATGAAGAAAGCCAGACTGAGGGTCTCCATGGCCACCACCCCGCCCACCATCCTCGTTCTGGTTTATGTGAGTGTTGTCACCGCAGAACTCCAGGAACTGCCATCCATGCAGACGACACTGTAAATGTCACATAGGAATTACATAACATGGTGGCCCTACTGGTGCCTAAGGATGAAGATGGTCTCCAAACAATTAAGTGAAAGCCAGGATCTGAAAAGACGTAAGCCGTTGGAATCAGAGACGTGGTTCCTGATCTTGGCAAGTTGCTTAGTCTTCCGTCTGTTCCCTCATTGGTCTAGTGAAGGTGGGTCTCACCTGATTATTAAATGAAGGACACTGTACTTCAGAGGCCCTAGCAGCTGCCTGGCAAATCCTTGGTGTCTGATTCATGGCACTGTCGTTCATGGGGCTGGAGAAGACTCAGAAAGGAACTGACTTGGGGGAAGTGAAGAGCTTTTGTAGGGAGTGTTGACCTGGAGATGTTTGAGGGACATCATCATCGTAAATACCACTCGGGCTGTTGGAAGTAAGAGTGGTGCTCAAGATGTGGTCTGGGACACAGATAAATTAAATGGTCATCAATGCCATGGGATGAGGTAGAGAATGTAGGAAGAAAAGAGTTCTAAGGGACCCCAGCCCAGAAAGAGAAGACAGAGGGTGGTAAGCAAGGAGAGCAAGGGGTTGGGGATGGCAAAACAAGAACTTCGAGAAGGTGGGAGCACTCAGCTGCGTCGACCTGGCCCCAGGCCAAGCTGCAGGAACAATAGTGGTCTGTGCCACGTGGAGTCCGTCAGCAAGTGTAACAGGAGGGAAGGCTGCTAAGAGGCTGCAGGGTCTGTGGGTGGGGCCTGTGCAGACCCCTCTTTGCAGAACATTGAGCAGGGCAGAGAAGGGGGTGGGTGGTGGGGTTGAGTCAAAAGTGGGGACCCGGGTAAAGTACAGAAGGGGGACGGTGGGGTCACATATGTTCTAATGGCACCTGTAGTGTGTCCGGTGACATTCATATGAGTCATGAGGCAAAGCTGAGAACTGGAGGGGAGCGGATGATGGTAGGAGGAGACAGAAGCCATGGAGTTGTCACCAAGGAATCTGGAGAGCTGAGCGGCTGGGTTGCCCGATCACGTTAAAGGTGTGTTGGTGACTCGGTGGTGGAGAAGGCAGATGGGGGAGGACAGTGGGCATTCCAAGCCCCATCCCGTTAGGGGCTTAGATTTGAGAACGGCTGAGAGGTGATGCTGAGCCTGGCTTTTGCTGTTACGTACTACGTCGTGCAAAATTGGAATCACCTAGAAATCAAGGTCAGAGCAGACAGACAGCCAGAATGTGGAGGAAGAGTGAGTCCAGAACTGGGTGGGAGCAGAGGAGAAGGCCGTGAGCAGGCCTGGCAGTGACAGCGCGTGGTCAGTGGTCAGCGTCCCGTGGGATGTGACTGCGGCAGGGGAACTTGGGCATGAGGTGGAGGGACAGTGAGCTCAGCAGCCCCTGAGCAATAAAGCCTCCCTGCTGAGAGGAGGCAGCTGAGGATGGAGAGTCCTGTTCATTCTTTCCAGAAGACATGCAGGAACAGAGAACATTGCAGACCCAGGGGAATGTGGATGGTGAGTCATCATTCTTTCCAGGTAACATCCAACTCCCAGCTTCTTCTACTCCCCTATCAGCAAGGAAAAGTCAGTGTACACCTGCCCAGGGGAGCTGTTAGCAGTGGAGGCTCAAGAACCTGTGCCTCACCCTATACGCTACAGAGACTGCTAAGAGCTGGAGACCCCCTTGCTGTCCCTGAGACATCTTGGCAAAGATGGGAAGCCCTGCAGAGTGTGAGACTCTGCTTGGGGGGATCTGACTGGCCCCTGCCTAGACTGCACCTGTGGTCACACACTGGAGATTCGCCTCTGCCTGTATAATGTAGAGCCAAGTGCAAATAGCTTGCACCCCAGACAGCATGGACTCCAGAGCCGTGCATTCAAATGCAGCTCTGCAGCTGTGTGAATCAGCCCAGTTACTTAACCTCTCTGTGCTTCCATGTCTTAATGTTCCACATGGAGACCATAGCAGGAGCTACTGTGAGGATGGAATGAATTCATTGCGTGTAGCACGTGGTAAATGATGGATGCACCAAAGTTTCCCCAGACCAGTTTTGCAAGAGCTTCAAAGAATGGGTGATGTATTAGAACCAGATAAGGGAAAAGAGGAGGGGGCCCATTTGGCCTTTGACTAGAGAACCCTAAACTGCCTTAGGATAATTCTCTAAGGCTTAAATAGAATAATAGATAAATAAAATAAAAAGACATAGATCAATAAACACAAGCTCTGGCTCCACGTCTATAGCTCAGCAGCTAGGGCACCAGCAACGTACACCGGAGCTGGAAGGTTTGAACCCGGCCCAGGCCTGCCAAACAACAATGACAAATACAACCAAAAAGTAGCTGGGTGTTGTGGCAGGTGCCTATAGTCCCAGCTACTTGGGAGACCGAGGCAAGAGAATCTATTAAGCCTAGGAGTTGGAGGAGATTGCTGTGAGCTGTGACACCACGGCACTTTACCCAGGGCAACATAGTGAGACTCTGTCTCAAAAATAAATAAATAAACACAAGCTCCATTTGGCGTTTGACTAGAGAATACTAAACTGCCTTAGGATAATTCTCTAAGACTTAGATAAAATGATAGATAAATAAAATAAAAATATGTAAGATCCATAAACACAAGCTCTGTGGATGGTAATGACTCCAAAAACACTGGCCCCAGGCTGTCTTTTCCACCTGTGGGGATGACACTAGTCTTGCTGCTCTGCCAGACTGATGCCCTGCTGGAGCCCACCAGTGTGCACACACTGCTTCTTACAAGACCAGAAGCTCCTGCACCCTCTAAATACCTACCTGCCGCCAGGGCAGCCCGAGCCCCTCTCTGCTAAGCCCCCACACTACACCCCTGCAGAGTGTGAGACTCTGCTTGGGGGGATCTGACTGGCCCCTGCCTAGATGCACCTGTGGTCACACACTGGTGATTCGCCTCTGCTGCTACTGTTACTGCTGCTAAGAAAGCCTGTGTCTGGTGTGATGCTGGGCCCATGTCAGAAATAAAGCAGCCAAGGCTTAGACAGGTGACTTCACTCCCTGAGCTCTCAGCGGGGCTGGATCCAAGGCAAGGCAGCCAGGCCTCTCTCCTGATCCATGTTCCACAGCTACAGACCACACATGTGGGCTTCTGCCCTTTACCTGCCCCAGGCAAGCTGGAAACCCCCCTTCCTGGGGTGCCTGGAACTGCCTCACACACTGGGACACAGCCCTGCCTGCCGGGCAAGGCCAGGTGGGGTCCACAAACCACTGGCTGCAACTCCAGACAGAGCACCCCACAACGCATCCTGGGCCCCCAATTCTCCAACTGTTTAACATTTGCCTGTGACTTTATTCTTTATTCTTTCAGGTTGTCTGCTGAGTTTGGCATGAAACTAAAGCAGGTCCCCAGGTGACAAAATGAATGTGGAAAACAAAGCAGGAGAGAGACAGAAGGATGGAGAGAAGGAATAGAAAGAAAGAAGGGGGGGAGAGAAGAAAGGGAAAAAAGGAATGAAAAATGGTAGGATAGAAAAAGAGAGGGAGGAAAGAGAGGGAGGAGAGAGGGGGGAGGAGAGAGGAAAAAGAAAGAGAAGTGGAGGAGAGAGGAAGAGCCAAGGAAGGAAGGGAGAAAGGGAGGGAGGGAAGGAAGGAAGGAGAGGAAAAGAGGGAGGGAAGGAAAGGAGGAAGGGAGGGAGGGAAGGAAGGAAGGAGAGGAAGAGAGGGACGGAAGGAAGGAAGGAGAGGAAGAGAGAAGGAAGGAAAGGAGGAAGGGAGGGAGGGAAGGAAGGATTGGTAGTACGTGAGAGCGACGTGTAGGGCAAGGGGTTGCAGGTCTGTGTTGTGCGCGGTGGCGGCCGTGGGATGTCTTGTGGGTG
>CAUYPK010137980.1:0-48744 GCA_963574355.1 Loris lydekkerianus
GCCAACCGACTACCATCTTTTCAAGCACTTCGATAACTTTCTCACCGGTAGAACCTTTGCCAATCAGGACCTAGCAAAAACGGCCTTTGTTGACTTCATCGAATCCCGAGCACCCAATTTTTATGCCGACGGAATTAATCGACTTCTGTTATGTTGGCAAAAGTGCACTGATTCAAATGGTGCTTATTTTGATTAAATTGAATAAATATTCACTGAGATATTACAGTTTAAAGTAGACTCATAAAAACGGACAAAACTTTTGAAATGACCTATAATAGTTCTCTTTAAGAGAACTCTGATGAACAAAAACAAATCAGAGTAAGAATTACAGGAATATTTTGACAATTTAGATTTGGGAATAATTTAACAATTTTAAACTATAAGGAATACGCAATGCATTTGTTTTTCAAAAACACATCATTTAATTTTCAAGTTTCATACTTAAATGAGAAATTTATATTTAAACTAAAATATAATACTTTACACAGATCCAGTAAAATTTCTTGTAAGAAGGGAAAATATAGCAAAGGGCAATTTGATTTGATGGTACAAGGTAGACTTTAGCACAGCTTTTTCAAATAATTCAATCTTGTCAGTTTTCTCTTTACATTGCCAAGATAAATAATGAATGACTTTCTTCTGCATGAACTCTGTAAGGTTATTAAGAATGCACATATTCACTGAAACATCATATTCTTGACAATTAGTTAATTATTGCTATAGACATAGTTAAATCTTATCGTTTGATCCAAATTCTTAAAACATGTAATAGATTCTTTAAATGAACTAAATTCACAAATGAACATATTTAAACATAAATATAGTATTTTGATGAATGTATAATATAGATTATAATTTTTTATTATTAAATCATAGCTGTGTACATTAATATGATCATGGGGTGCATCTTTCAAGGATACATGTGAAACTCAGTAAATGTAGAATATAATTGTCTTAAAACAATAACTAAGAAAATACCAGGAAGGCTTTGTCAACAAATGTGATGAAAATGTGTCAAACTGTGTATAAAACCAGTGTATGGTGCCCCATGAATGTATAATATAAAACATTTTAAAGAAAATGCATTTACTATGAGACAGAATAAAAAAATTATAATTATTCAAAATATCTTATCTTTCCTATAAGAAGATTATATGTTTATAGAGCCCCATCTATTAACTTAGACTCAGCCATGTGACTTGTTTTAGCCAAAGAAATGAAAACAGGAGAACAGAAACCATAAATGCAGCTGTGTTGAGCTTATGCTCTGTCTTCCTCTCTGCCTTGTAAGGGCAAAGAACAAGAAGACTTGTGGACCAGAGTCTAGCAGCACCAACATTTTTGGGGGTGGGGTAGAGAGGGAAAAGATGGCCAACTAGAGGCAGCTTTCACCAGAAGTTCCTGTCCAGAAAGAGAAAAGTAGGACTGAAGCAAACTCAGGGAAGTTGAAATTGCTGAGAGAACAAGTACACCTCTGGATCCCAATCCTACCTGTTGCAAAAGTGAACAAATTTTCTCTCTCCAGTCCTGAGCTCACAGTCACCCTTTCCCCTCTCTGGTTACCTAATGGACTGCCCACTGCAAAGGCCAGTGTGTTTGGCAAGATCTCTTGGAGACCCCTCTATTATGTGGGCAGCCGAGCCAAGTGCACCCACTCTCTGCTGCCAGGGGAAACAGGGGAAACAGTGACACCACAGGAATAACTTTAGTGTGGCATGGCATGGTCTCTCCTGGCTTTCATTCCTACTAGGGGGGACCTTTCTCCTGCCCTCTGGAGATCCCTGACTGGTGTCTGTGCATTATGACCTCTGGATCCCCTCCTAACAACTTGGAGAGAAATAGGCCTAGCCTCAGGCAACCATCACTGGGTCCATGAACCAGATCCCTTCCTTAGCCATGGGTGATGGCTAAATTTGATCCAGTCACAGAAAAGACTGGGAAGGGGGGAAGACTGCAGCTTCTCTGAACTTGTTTGAGTAAGGGGTGCTCACACTACTGAACTGGGTCCAATTGGAACTCTTGGTCAGAACTATCTGCAGACTCTTATTCTTCAGCTGTCACTGGCTGGCTGCAGGTTCATGACTAATTTAAATTTGCATAAGGGGGTGTTGTCACCATGAGAAGTGGGAACAGGGGTCTATCTTTGAAGTCCCTCCCACCAGCATCGCTAGTGTGATGAGCACAGCTGTCTGAATCTCTTACAGCAGGAACTCCAGTAAAAAACTGCAGCTCCTTTAAACTGAGTGGAAGATAGGCTGACACCAGGACAGAGTCAGTTTATACTATCTAAGCAACGCTGGCCCTCAGAGGCTCTCATGCTGCAGCCCTAACAGGCTGTGGGGAAGGGCCACAAGCACACACTCCAGCTCATTGACAAAGGGGTAGTGAGCTCCATTTTCTAAAGCCTCCATATCTGGTATTACCCTGCCAGTTTTAGTTGCCAAATAGGTGTGTGTGGTGCTCCCTACAGGTTCCCAATTAGATTATCTCTCAATAACTAACATTTCAACTAAAAATGTATAATTTGTTTAAAAAGCTGAAAATGTTCATGGGGAAGAGCCCCAGCAGAAGAATTCTGGCAACATGAAAAATCAAAGCAGATCAATTCCCTGAAGATGGAAATAGAAATAAAAAAAAAAAATAGTACAAAAATTGTCTCAAGAAATTAGTGAATGTAAAGAGAAAGTCGCCAAGGAACTGGATATAATGAGGAAAGATATAGCAGAGCTTAGGGACTTGAAAGAAGCATTCAAGGAACTTCCAAACATAGTAGGGAACCTCAGTAATAGAGCAGCACATGGAGAAGAAAGAATTTCAGAAATTGAAGATGGGACTTTTGAACTATCCCAATCATACAAAGAGGCAGAAAAAAAGGAGAGCAAAAACAGAATATTTCTTGAGACAGTTATGGAATTATTCTAAAAAACCAAACATCTGAATAAATTGAGATTCCAGAACAGACGGGTCCTAAAGGCACTGATACTCTACTCCAAGACATTATGGTGGAGAATTTACCAAGCATTGCAAGAGGCACAGAAATTCAGATAGTAGATAGTTTCATAACCTCAGCATGACTCAATCCACACCTAGACACATGGTAATTAACTTTGCCAAAGTCATTATGAAGGAAAAATCCTCCAAAAAGCCAGGTATAAGAAAAGTCTTCCCTACAAAGGGAAAAATATCATGATAATCACAGATCTTTTAGCTTAAACTTTTCAAGCCAGAAGAGGATGGCCATTGGCCTTGATTCTTCTTAAACAAAAACAATTTTCAGCCCAGGCTCCTGTATCCTGCTAAACTGAGTTTCATTTGTGATGGAGAAATCAAACATTTTACTGACAAGCAAATGTTGAAGACATTTGCCATAAACAGAACAGATCTACAGGAATTACTCAGACCCATTCTTCATATCAACTAGCATTATGGTCCATCACCAAAGTAAAATCACCTTAAAAAAAAAAAAAAAAAAAGCTTAGGTTCCACACCTGTGCAAGGGATAAAACTAAGCTCCGGATTAAAAGCAAAATAAGATGACCCAAACACCACCATACCTATTGATTCTCTCAATAAATGTGAATAGTTTGAATTCCCCACTGAAGAGGTACAGGCTTGATGACAGGTTACAAAAGCTTTAACCCAATATCTGTTGTCTCTAAGAAACACACCTAACCTCTAATGATAAAACAAGACTCAGGGTGAAGGGATATAAAACCCTTCAATAAACCCTTCAACCCAATAAAATCAATAAACTCTTGGCCAGAAACAGAAAAGAGCTCTAAGGATTTCAATCAGAAATGAAAAAGGGTAAATAACACCAAATACGACAGAAATACAGGTAAATGAGAATCCAAAAAAATCAGGGGATACAATCTTATTTACAGATACAATTAGATTTAAACCAACAAAAATAAGGAAAGACAAAGAAGGGAACTACATACTGGTCAAGTTAAGCACATAACATGAAGAGATTTAAATAATTAACATTTATGCACCCAACCTAAATGCTCCTTGATATATAAAACAAACCCTAAATGATCTGAACAATATGATATCTGCCAGCACCATAATAGTTGGCAATTTTAACACCCTTTTGACAGTACTAAACAGATCTTCTAAGCAGAAAGCAAACAAAGAAGAAATGGGCTTAAATATGACCCAAGAACAAATGGACTTACCAGACATATACAGAACAGCTTATCATAGCAAACTTAATATACATTCTTCTCATCAACCCATGGGTCATCCTTCAAAATTGATCATATTTTAGGGCACAAATCTAACCTCACCAAATTCAAAAGAATAGAAGTTATTTCTTGTATCTTCTTGGACCATTGTGGAATAATAGTTGAACTTAACAGCAATAGAAATCTTAATATCCAAATAATGTCATGGAAAGTAAATAACCTTATCCTGAATGACAGCTGAGTTAAGGATAAGATTAAGAAGAAATCATTAGATTTCTTGAGCAAAACAATAATGAAGCCACAAGCTTTCAAAACCTGTGGAATATTGAAGAGTCAGTACTAAGAGAGAAATTTACAGCATCAGATATAGAACAGAAAGAGAGCAAGTTGACAATCTAATGGGCCATCTCAAGCAACTGGAAAAGGAAAAAAAAATCCAACCTCAAACCTAGCAGAAAAGCAATAATAAAAATTAGAGCAGAATTAAATGAAATTGAGTACCCAAGAATCATTCAGAAGATTAGCAAAACAAAAAGTTGGTTCTTTGAAAAAATTAATAAAAATCAATAAACCCTTGGCCAGAAACAGAAAAGAGCTCTAAGAACTTCAATCAGAAATGAAAAAGGGTAAATAACACCAAATACCACAGAAATACAAAAGATCCTCAACAATTACTAGAAAAAACACTATGCCCCAAAATTTGAACATGTGGAGGAAATGGACCAATACCTACAAACGTGCCAACTTCCAGAACTCAACCAGAAAGAATTAGAAATTTTGAATAGACATATCAAGCATTGAAATTGAATCAACAATACACAAATCTTCCACAAAAGAAAAACTTTAGATCAGATGTTTTCATACCAGAATTCTATCAAACCTTCAAAGAGGACTAGGGCCTATATTGCATAACCTATTCTAAAACATTCTATCAAGCAAATATCACCCTGATTCAAAAACCATGAAAGGACCCAACAAAAAAAGAAAACTATGGGCCAATATCATTAATGAGTATCAATGCAAAAATATTCAATAAGATCCTAGCAAACAGAATACAGCAACACATTAAAAATATACATCATGATCAAGTGGTTTTGTCCCAGGGATGCAAGGTTGGTTAACATACTTAAATCCACAAATGTAATTCACCACATAAATAAAAACAAAAACAAAGACTATGTGATTCTCTCAACTGATGCAGAAAAGGCTTTTTTTGTTTATTTGGTGGTTTTATTTATTTTCAGAAAAGGCTTTTGACAAAATATAGCATCCTTTTCTGATAAGAACACTTACTAGGCATAATTGAGATATTCTTAAACTTATAGAAGCCATCTACAACAAACCCACAACCAATATCATATTGAATGGAGTAAAATGGAAAGCATTCCCACTCAGAACCAGGACTAGACAAGGATGCCCACTATCACCCCAGGTATTCAACAGAGGTCTGGAAGTCCTAGCCATTGCAATCAGGCAAGAGAGGGAGACCAAGAGTATTCAAATGGGGACAGAGAAGGTCAATCTTTCTTTGTTGATGACATGATTGTGTACTTGGAAAACCTCAAGGGCTCAATTACAAAGCTTGTAGAAGTGATCAAGGAATATAGTAATGTCTCAGGATACAAAACCAATGTCCAAAAATCAGCATCTTTCATATATGCCAGTAAAAGTCAACCTGAGAATAAAATCAAAGACACAATACATTTTATAAAGGGCATTGTGAACCCTGAGAAAAGAAATAGCAGAGGGCATTAACAAATGGAAGAACATACATGCTCATGGCTGGGAGGAATCAACATTGTTAAAATGTCCATACTACCCAATGCAATCTACAGATTTAATGCAATCCACATCAAAGCACCAACATCATACTGTGAAGTACTTGAAAAAATAGCCCTTCATTTCATACGTAACCAGAAAAAAACCAAATAGCCCACACAATTTTAATAAATAAAAACAGATCTGGAGGTTACCACACTTCAGGTTATACTACAAGTCTATAGTGATCAAAACAGCATGGTGCTAGCAGAAAAATAGAGATACAGATCTATGGAACAGAATAGAGAATTTAGAGATGAACCCAGCCACAAATGGGCATCTAATCTTTGATAAACCAAATAAAAGCATGCATGGGGAAAATAATCCCTGTTTAATAAATGGTGCTGGAGAATTATTTAGCCAAATGTAAAAAACTAAAATTGGACCCACACCTCTCACCATTGAGATAAAAATTAACTGTAGTTGGATAAAACATTTAAATTTAAGACATGAAACAATAAAAATTCTAGAAGAGTGCATGGGGAAAATGCTTGACAGAATTGGCCTGGGAAAAGACTTTATCAAGAAGACCCCCTTGGCAATTGCAGCAATACCATAAATAAATAAATGGAACATGATCAAGATAAAAAGCTTCTGCACAGCTAAGTAGACTACAACTAAAGCAAACGGACACCTTCAGAATCATAGAAGATATTTACATGCTATGAATCTGACAAAGGGCTGATACTAGAATCTACAGAGACTTAAATTCAACAAGAACAGTACAAACAACCCCATTTATAAGTGCACAAGAAACTTGAACAGAAACTTCTCTCAAGATGAAGATGAATGGTCAGCAAACACATAAAAAACTGCTCATTGTCCCTAATCATCAGAGAAATGCAAATAAAAACCAGTCTGAGATACCATCTAATTTCAGTGAATTAGCCAACATCACACAGTCCCGTAACTACAAATGCTGGCAGTGGAGAGAAGGGAACGCTTCCAAACTGCTGCTAGGATTGCAAACTAATACAACCTCTATGGAAAGAAGTATGGAGACTTCTCAAAGAAGTAAAAGTCAACTTTCTATTTTATCGCGCAATCCCATTACTAGGTATCTGTCCAAAAGAAAAAGAAAAAATCATTTTACCCCAAGGACATTAGCACTAGAATGTATATCGCAGCTCAATTCACAATTGCCAAAACATGAAAGCAACCTAAGTGCCCATGAATGGGTTAACAAATTGTGGTATATGTATACCATGGAGTATACTCAGCTGTTAGAAAAAATGAAGACTTTACATCTTTTGTGTTTACCTGGATGAAGGTAAAACATATTCTACTTAGTAAAGTATGTCAGTAATGGGGGCAAAAAGTATCCAATGTACTCAATACTAACATGAAACCAATATATAAACAACCATGCCCACATGAAAGAAAAAACACAGGTAAAGTCCAGCAAGAGGGAAGAGAGAGGGGCCAGAGGGAGAAGGGGGAGAAGAAAGGGTAATTGATGTGAGAAAGGAGTGCAATTGGTAGTATCTCACCTAATGTGCACAAGGTGAGGGTGTCCAACCCACCCCCTAGTTGAAAGGCTTGTCGACTACAACTTGAACTTTATCTTGGAATTGAAAACAATGTAAACTAAATATTTGGTACCTCATATTAATTTGAAATTTTAAAAAAATACTTTTTTAAAAGATAGGGACTCACTCTGTTCAGGCTGGACTGTAGTGGCATCATCACAGCTCACTGCAACCTTGAACTCCCAGGCTCAAAAAAATCCTCCTGACTCAGCCTTCCAAGTAAGTACCTTGTACTCCAGGCAAACACCACCATGAAAATACTTTTGTTTTCAAATGTTTTAAGTGTTAAGCACCAACACTAATGAAAATTAGCCTCAAAGTGAAAAAATTATATTCCTCACTTGCTAAAATTCAGAATTTGATTTTTAAAAAAAGAAACAGGAAATGTTTTAAAGTTCAGGATTGTAGGATTTGAAGAAATACGGGAGTATTTCTTGTACTCTATATATTTATTCATTTATTCAAGAAATATTTAAGGAATATATACTTTGTGCAGCTACTAGGCAAGTGGGATACATAAATGTATAAAATAAATATACATCCATGGCCTAATATTTTAAAGGTGAGAAAATTCAATTTCTGCATGGAAATATTTAACTTTCATAGAAACATGCACAGAAATTTCTCATCAGAAAAGTGCAAAATGAGATGCAATACCACATACCACTAACCAGCCACCAGAGTGGCTAAAATGAAATGGAAAATAAAAAGTGTAGCCAACTATGCAGAGCAACTGTGCATATATGAGGTCAGACGATTTGTCAACTCATCATAGAAAAAGTGCTACATACGCCAATGTGAATACCACCATGGTCACCTGCAAAATACTCCTCTTGGGAAGCAGTACACGAATGCCAGTGCCTAGCCCATCCCTCAAAGCAATTTTGGGACTCTTTTCTTGTAATGACCATCAAAGCTGTAGTTATACGAAGGTCTGACACTTAAGTTTGTGAACTAATCCTAGAAAAAGTGTTTTGAGGGTGAACTAGGTGCTGGCATCGGTGTATAGCTTCCCAAGGGAAGTATGTCATGGTGACTATAGTTATTCAGCAATGAGGTATGTAGCATTTTTTTCTAGGATGAGGTCATGAACTTAATTGTCTGACCTTATATAGAATATGTAACTAAATATTATAATATATAATATGAAAATAGTAAAAACAATGAATAAAATATTTAATTTATGATATATAAAATATAATACCATATGTACATGCAGCTTTCATAAACTACTAGTTGGAATATAAATTGATACAAAAACTGACAGTATTTAATGTTACCTATAGATCTTTCAAATATATGCATATATTTTGATCCAGCCATTCTTCTCATTCATATATATATATATATATATATATATATATATATCTCCATTCTTCTCATATATATATCCCCAAAGTACACAGGTTCAAAAGTATGTGTATAGGGGCTGTGCCTGGCTTTCATCTGACTGGTTCTGACCCTACTCTGTGGGACAGTTCAGCCTGTCATATGCACACTGTCCCTAGCCTATGACTTCACCCAGAAGTCCTGCTCTAACACACCCCTCCCAGGTTAAAGCAAAGCAGGCTGGTCCTCAGGGGTCCCTATTCTGTGAAACTCTGAAAGTCACCTTTGGCAGGCTGTAAGTAGGAAGGGCCACAGAGAAGGCAGTGGCTCATCTAAACAGACAATGGAAAAGGGCTCACATCCCAAGTCTCTTGAAACTGATATCAGCCTCCTGGTTTCAGTAACCAAGAGGCAAAAAACCCTCTAGCAGAGCTAGCAGAGCAACAAGCTGCGTCTTTGCTTTGGTAGATTCTGAAAGGGAGGTGGAGCTCACCACATCCTGGGGCTTCTGAAATTGACATTAGCCCCTGGATTAGGCATCTAACATTCTAAAATCTACTGAGTAGGTGGCAGAACAACAAACAAGCTGCCACTTCACATCAGCAGGTCCTCCAATGTGAGTGGAGATATCCACCCCTGTGACCTATGAAACAGATACCAGCCCACTGGATCTTGTGGCCAGCAGCCTTAAATCTACTAAGCAGCTGGTGGAACAAAGAACTCACACTTGGTGGGAGAATTCCACATTTCCCCTTGGTGTGGAGAATTCTGCATTTCGGGGCAGCTGGTGTTGGCATGAGCCCACCTAGCTGGGCACCCAAATGGCCCAATAGCCTGCTGAACAGCACTAGAGCCAGCCAATAGTTATGGTTAGCTTGGTTGGTCCAGACTTCACCCTCTTGAGAGCTGCCTCATCGAACCTAATTGCCTCTTGAGAGCTGCCTCATCGAACCTAACCAGAATATCTTCCAATTGTGACTCAGGAACACCCTAAATTTTAGCTTAGAGTTAAAAAAAAAAAAAAAAAAATAGAAATCACACATGGAGAGGATGCAGCAAAGGAATGGCAACATGAAAATTCAGAGTAGATCACCACCCTCCCACCCAAAAAAGGACTACAGTGGACCTCCAGCAGAAAAAAATGCTATTTATAAAGAAATTATTGAAATGACAGCAATGGAATTCAAAATTTGGATGGCAAATCAGATGAATGGAATTGAAGAGGCAGTGGAGAAAGAAGTTCATAAATCGTCTCAAGAAACAAAGGAACTCAGAGACGAAATGACCAAGGACATAATTAGGGAGGATATAATGGAAGGAGTTTCAAAAAATGGCAGAGAGTTTTAGCAACACACTAGAATGTGAAAAAGAAAGAATCTCAAAATTCAAAGACAAGTCTTTTGAGTTAATGTAATAATTTAAAGAGGCAAAATAGAAGAGAGCAATGCAGAATAATCTTTTAGAGAATACAGGACTATGACAAGAATACAAACATACAAATTTAGAGAGTCCCCAAAGCATGGGAGCCCTAGTTTAAGATATTATACTGGAAAATTTCCCAAGCATTGCCAAAGACCCACACACATTAGGAGGCCTGAAAGTCCAGGATGACTCAGTTCAAACAAACCATCTTCCATGTCCTACACAAATTATAATTAACTTTCTCAAAGTGAAAATGAAAGAGAAAATTCTTCAAACAGCCAGCAATAAGCAGCAGTGGACCTACAAAGGCAAAAAGAGGATGATGGTAGACTTTTCAGGGAAAACTTTACAAGCCAGAAGATAATGAGCTTCCACATTCAATCTTCTCAAACAAAATAAATGCCACTCTATTACTCTGTACACAACAAAACTCAGTTTCATATATGTTATACAAGTGAAATGTTTAACTGACAAGCAAACATTGAGGAAATTTGCTACTACAAGACCAGCTCTGCAGGATGTACTTAGACTTGGACTATACACAGAAGAACACAATGGATCACCAGTAAAGTAAAGACAATAGGAAATGAAAGGAAAAAATCTAGCTTCCACAATGACCCAAGTGATAAAACAAGGCAACAGACCTCTCTCTGTGCAACAACATGCACAGAACTCCACTATACTTACTAATTCTCTCAATAAATGTAAACAGTTTGAATTCCCCAGTGAAGAGGCATAGGCTGGCTGACTGGATAAACATCCCAGGAGAAATCATGACTCAGGGTGAAGGGCCGGAAAGCAACATTTTAGGCAAATGGAAACTAAAAGGAAGCAGGAATTTTTACAGATACAATTAACTTTAAAGCAACAAAGGTAAAGAAAGACAAAAATGGACACTATATACTGGTCAAGGGAACAATACAACAAGAAGACATTTTAGTCCTTAATGTTTATGTACCCAACATTACTCCTCCCAGATTTATAAAATGAATCCTACTTAATTTGAACAGTATGATAAGCTACAACACCATAATAACTGAGGACTTCAGCATTCCACTGACAAAACTGGACAGATCCTCCAAACAGAAACTAAACTAAGAAATGATGGATTTCAGCACAACCATAGAAAAAACAGTTTAACAGATGTAATAGAACATTTCACCCCAGTACTACTGAACATATGTTTTATTCATCAGCTCTTGGATCATTCTCCAAGATTCATCATATCATAGGACACAAATCAAATCACCACAATTTAGAAGAATAGAAATGGAATAAAAGTAGAACTCAATTCCAACAAAAACATACATTCCCACATGAAGTCATGGAAACTAATCAACCTTTTGCTAAATAACAACTGAGTGAAAGGGGAGATAAAGAAGGAAATCTTTCAATTCCTTGAACAAAATGACAAAAAAGCCACAGCTATCAAAATCTGTAAAGCAATCCTAAGAGTGAAAATTTGTTGCATTTAATGCCCACATCCAGAAAACAGAAAGAGCACAAATCAACAATCTAATGAATCATCTTAAGGAACTGGAAAACATAGAGCAATCCAATCCCAATGCCAATAGAAAAAAAGAAATAACCAAAATTAAATCAGAACTAAATGAAATCAAGAACTAAAGAATCATTTGGAAGATGAATAAACCAAAAAGTTGTTTTGTTGAACAGATAAAATAGATAAATCCTTATCCAAATTAACTAGAAACAGAAAAAAAAAAATGCTCATTAGCTCTAGCTATTAGAGAAATGCAAATCAAAACCACTTTGAGATATCACCTAACTGCAATGAGAAAGGTCCAAATCACAGTGTCCCAAAGCAACAAATGCTGATGCAGGTGCCCAGTGAAGAGAACAGGCCTGCATTGCTGGTGGGACTGTAGACCAAACTAGTACAGACTTTATGGAAAGAAATAAATCACATCATTATCTATTGAAACAAGGAAAAAAGTTAGATAATGATAATAACAACCTTGCACCCTTGCAAAATAAATTGCAATTCCTTTAGTAGGTATCTACCCAAAAGAAAAGAAGTCCCCCCCCTTTTTTGTTCCCAGTTGTTGGCCGTGGCTGGGTTTGAATCCACCACCTCCAGGATAGGGGGCCGGCGCCCTACTCCTCTGAGCCACAGGTGCTGCCCAAAAAGGAGTCCTTTTTACCATAAAGACATATGCACTCAAATGTTTGTATTAGCTAATAAAGATGTGGAAATAATCCAAGTGCCCTTCAACACATGAATAGATTAATGAGTTGTGGTATATTTATATTGTGGAGTAATATTCACCAATAAAAGTGATTTTTTTAATCTTTTTTACAACTTGGATGAATTTGGAGAACACTCTCCTAAGTAAAATAGGACAAAAATAGAAAAACAATCCTCACATGTACTTATACTACATTGAAACTTGTAGTTTTACAAGAACATGTTCACAAGAGAGAAAAACTCAATTAAATCCAAGAAGGGGGAGACACAGAGGGGGGATCAGCAAGATCTTTTCCAGCAGGAACAATGAGTGGGTATATTATACACCACTTCCTGGGTGAAACACACAATTACAATTTATACTTTACCCTACAAACACAAACCCAATTGTATGTGTCCTCATATTAATTGGGGAAGAAGGTATGTGTTTAGCAATACTTTTCATTATATCATCAAATTGAAACCTATGAATATGTCCATCAACAGTAGAAATAAATATAGCAATGAGAATGAAAAATTATAGTTACACTCAACTACATGCATGAATCTCACAAATGTGGTATTGTATAAAAAAATAAGAATCAAAAAGGAGCATATATTGTATGATCCCATGTTATGAATTTTAAAACCAAACAGAATCAGTCTATAATGTCAGAAGTCAGGATAGAAGTAATCATGGCTAGGATTTAGAAAGAGCATAGAGCAGGACTACTGGGATCCCAGAAGCATTCTATCTTATGCTTTGGGTGCTGGTTACACAGGGCTGTTCAGTTTATAAAATGGATCAACATATACATTGCTGAATTTTGCACTTTTTTGTATGTATTCTATATGCCAATGTAAAAGTCTGCTAAAAATAAATGATAGTTACATAAAATTCGAACCCTATGAAGCTATAAAAACAGAAAGTGAAAGTTTTTCACAGTCCCATCAGTCACACTAGGAAAACTATTGCCAATAATTTGGCAAGCATTTTATAGAACAGTTCTTATGTACATACACATATCACTATTTTCTGTTTACTGAAATTGGATTATATCACACATATTATTCTTCAAGTTTCCTTCACTTAGCAATGTTTGCACAGCAAGTATCTTTCCACAACCACTCACAAAGATACAGAAATTCTCTAATGAGTAAATAATACCATAGTATTATTTTATCATAGATAACCTTAATTTGGTTTCCTTTTTTTTTTTTTTTGCTTTGAAAAAAATACTGAAATAAAAACTTTCACACACCTATTTTTGCCTCTAAGATAATATTTAATGAGAAATATTTAAAAATTTCATAGATACTGCCATATTACCTTTCAGAAACTAAGAATTAATTTACATGTTTTTCTATATCATGTTTGACTATTTTCCCCAGACTTTGGCCAATAATGGACAATTCAAAATCTGGGATATAGAGAATTCATTGTTTTAACTCACTTTTTATATTATTTATTATAAAATTAATAAACATAAGGTGGGAACTGTGGCAAGGGAAATATATGTGTGCGCATATAACCAGTTATTGTTCCCTAGATTTCTTTCTTATAATTCTTATTACTCAGGAGTTATATAGCTGATTATCATAAAGATTCACAGCTTTCTTCATTGCTTCCTTAGATAATATCACCCATCACCCTTGTGAAACCTCAGGGCTATTCATAAAGATCATAAATATTCACAGCTTTCTTCATTGCTCCCATACATAATGATAATAGCAACCCATCACACTTGTGAAACTTAAGGGTGGTGGAGCAATCCAAACCTGTGGTTCACTGATGTAAACTAGTCCTGCTACCCCAACCTAGAACCAACTCAGCAAAGAGGAACATTTCTATCCCTCCATGGTTCCACCCTGAACACAATCAGCAGACCCAGTTCCCTGCCTTTCACCTACCAAATTATCATTAAAATCCCTATCTCCCAAATTACTGGGAAGACAAATCTGAGAACGAACTTCTCCCATTTCCTTACATGATACCTGTGATATTAAACTTTCTGCTATAACCATTGCTGTCTCAGGGTATTTGCCTCCTCTTTAACAGTGAGTAATGAACACTGGTGATGATGAAATTTTCAAATATATATTAACCATTATTATTTCTTTTCTGGGTGTTACACACATATATATTTTTACCTAATTTCAAAAGGTCTGTTTGTTTCTACATGACTTATTACAAGGGTTCTTTATATATTATAAAGCATCATTCTCCCTCTCCTAGATTATTCTAACTTTTTCACCTAACCAGTCTCTTTTTTTTTCAATGTTGTTCTCTTTCCATACTCTTATACACTACACTTTATTCTAAAATAATAGTCAGAGTGATTCCACAAAAAGACAATTCTGGTCAGGCCCCTCCTCTGCTTGGTACCCACCAAAGGTATCCTGTCTTACTCTGAGTAGAAGCCAAAGTCTCTGCAAAAGTCTACAATATACTAAATAATTCAGCCTTCACCATGACTCTTATTTCCTCCTCTTCTTCCTCTTCCTTTCATTGTTCTAGCGGCCTCAGGGCCTTAGTAATTTCTCTTGTCTCTGCCTGGAATATCTTTCCCAGGTATCCACATGGTTCACTATCACTGCATTTATAGATCTTTTCTCAAATTTAACTTCCTCAGCTGCTCTATTAACAATTATAATCACCACTTTGCTTTACTTTTCTCCATGACATAGTCTCCAGTATGCACTATACTTTTATCATTATTTAATTTACCTCTAAATTCTAAAATATAAGTCTACCTTCTAAAATATAAACCTATAACAGTCTCTGCTTCATTCTGAGCTATCAATATTTGTGGAATAATAAGATCGTGATCGTTTGTCTTTATAGTTGTTTTATAACCCTCCACCCCCCATTATTGTTTTTCACTGACTTACAGTCTAAAATAAAACATTCAAAATTTTAAAATATTTTTCTTCATTTCTTCTGTAATGTATATATAAATCAGAAAGTACTCCCCCACTCACAAAGTAATAAAATATAGTCTCTAACATTTTCTTCTAGCATATCTATGAATTTCTTTAATCCCAGTTATTCAGCTTCCCATAGAATAGTGATGGCAGCCTGAGACAAATTTTTCAACATTTCCTGTAAAAACCAAGATCAAGAACGAGAACAAATAAAATAACCCATAACCCAAGTCTACAGAGTCAGTAGGAGAAAGAAAGTACTAAAACCTTTAATACATGAGGTAAATAAATAATATCGTAAGCCAGTAGAGTAAACACCAGGGTTTACACTGGAATTGAGAGTAAGGTGAAGAATGGAAAGAAAAAGGGAAAGGCTAGCAAGGCTCTAATTATGGCAGAAATCAGATAAAATCACTCCACAAAGTCTCCCTCCTGAATTAAAAAAGTACTGAGAATAGGACTTGAAGCCTGCAGGGTCAAAGCCATGGGGAATTCCAGAAAAGAGACCCAAAAGGGCATGTAAAAAGAAAGCACATTGTATATAAAACACTGCTTTTGCGGGAGGGGAGACATTTGAAAAGGCAATATATCTTATAGTCAGCTACAGAAGCAATCAGGAGATTAAAAGTTCTGCCAAAACAAAAAAGAGTCATAAAATAAGAAAACACACAATCCTATGCCCCTGTGTCCTCCACTTGAGGGCACCATCAATAAGAGAAAATGCCTTTCACTGAAACAACAAAACGTGTCTCTATTGAACTAAAAACACCATCAAAATCTTTGTATTGGATGAAATATTCTTGTTATTGCAGATCCAACAAAATTAAGACATTTCAAAATGATTGGAAATTGTCAGTAATAATCACACAAAGCTATCGTAAGAAAGAAAAAAAAAAAAAACTAAAACATTTTAGCTAATGACAATTTTGCCTTCCAAAATCCAAACAGAAGGAAATTGTAATACAGTTTGAATGAATTAAAAGAAAGCTGCTAAAAATACAGCCATAGATATTTTTTAAAATCTTGAATCAGAAACTCAAAATCTCAGACTGGGCTGACAGAATACATAAAGAAATCCTGTAACTCAGTAAAAAGCCAAACGACACAATGGAAAGTGAGCAAAATGTTTGAACAGTCACTTGACTAAAAACATCTGATATGGAAAGGACCTAAGCTCATAAGAAAGATGCTCAGTTTCATTCCTCACCATTCATCCGGAAACTCCAAATTAAAACTACAGTGAGTCCTTCCACATACTCACTAGAATGTATAAAATTAAAAACACCAAATCTGCTGAAAATGTAATCCAGCTGGGTCACTCATATACCGCTGATGTAAATATCAAACGAACCAACCATTTTGGAAAACAGCTTGGGCATTTTCTTTCTTTCTTTGGGGATTTTTTGTTTGTTTTTGTTGTTTCTTTGTTTGAAATAGGGTCTCACTCTGACATCCAGGCTGGAAGGGCAGTGGTGAGATCATAGCTTATCACAACCTCAAATTCATGAGCTCAAACTATCCTCCCCCAGCCTTCCAAATAGTAGGACAACTCAATCAACAAAGCAAACAGACAACCTCCAGAATGGAGAAGATATTCACATGTTACAAATCCAACAAAAGGCTAATAACTATAATCTACAAATAGCTCAAGAAAAGTAACAAGCTCAAACAACTCCTTTAATCACTGGACAAGAGACATGAACAGAACCTTTTCCCAAGAAGATAAACAAATGGAATGACCAAGAGACACACAAAAAATTGTTCATCATCCCTAATCACCAAAGAAATGCAAATCAAAACCACTTTGAGATGTCACCTCTCCTCAGTGAGAAGAGCCCACATCACAAGGTCCCAAAGCTGCAGACGTGGGCTGGGGGTGTGGAGAGAAGGGAACACTTAACACACTTTTGGTGGGATTATAAACTAGTAAAGCCTTTTTGAAAAGAAGTGTGAAGAATACTCAGAGAACAAAAAGTAGACCTTTCATTTGATCCTGTTATCTCATTACTAGATATTTACACAAAAGAAAAAGAAAATCATTTTACCATAAGACCATTTGTACTCAAACGTTTATAGCAGCTCAATTCATAATTGCAAAGATACGAAAATAACCCAAGTGCCCATCAACCCATGAATTAATTAACAACTGTTGTATAAGTATACCATGGAATACTATTCAGCCATAAAAAAGACGAAAGGGAGGGGGGAGGTTTGGGTGGAGGGAGGGTAATGGGTCGGGCCACATCTATGGTGCATATTTTTATCTATTAAAAAAAAATAAATAAAAATAACCAACATGACCAGCTAGTGTTGGTTTTTGTTTTAAAGAGACAACCATAACCAGAATTGCTTTTCTTTTCTAGAATTATTATTTTTTTTGTTTTTGAGACAGAGTCTCATTTTGTCACCCTTGGTAGAGTGCCGTGGCATCACAGCTCACAGCAACCTCAAACTCTTGGGCTTCAGTGATTCTCTTGCCTCAGCCTCCCAAGTAGCTGGGAGTACAGACGCCCACCACAATGCCCGGCTATTTTATTGTTGTTGTTGTAGTTGTTTTTGTTTAGCAGGTTCGAACCCACCAGCCCTAGTGTATATGGCCGGTGCCCTCCCCACTGAGCTACAGGCGCCGAGCCTCATAATCTTTTCTAATGTGTTTTCATTCCTGTCTAACTTTGAGGAGCACAGGCCTTCTTCAAAATCCATTTTCCTCATTTGCCACCCAGAGAACGCCTTGTTAAGGGTTCTGGGAGGGGACTTCTCGCACCTCCCCCTGTAACCTTTTCAGACCACACCACTGAGAACCTGTAAAGTACTTGTGTTTTCACAGCTTCCAGACTATGTGGTCTCACCTCTCAGTGTAGCTAAATGGCCACACATTCAGCTGAAGCCCATCTTGCCCTGGCAGTGACACCTTATTTGTTCAGAGACCCCCGATTTAGAATGGGGGGGTGATTTGACCAGGGCCAGAGCTGAACATTCTACTGTGCTTGGTGACAGGGTTTGCTGAGCAAGTGAGCACAGAAAATAAGATGGCAGTGGATGTGTCGAATGAATGAAAAAGACAAGCCAGGCATTGTAGCCACATGACACCCAGTGATAGCTTCCCAGGCCTGCCAAGCGCTCTCACACCTGGCTGCCAGGACCTCCTCTCTCCTCCCTTGCCTGTGCCACATGAAATCCTTTCCATCCATCAGTCATCCCTCAGTTCATTGCCTCCAGCACCTCCTTTGCGAACCCTTTCCAACAACCTTCTTCTCCCTGGGGGTTAATCATTCCTTCCTTTGGGGTCCCGTCGCCATTTTTTGCTATGTCAGCTGCAGGTCTTAGCGTTACCCCATTACAGCCATGTTGGTAAAAGTGCCCAACCTTGGGCAGGGTACTTCTTGGTTGTGGGGCATCGCAGGAAGTTTTAGCAGCATCTCTCGCCTGCACCCACTGGATGCCAGCAGCCTCAGCGCCCCATTTGTGACTACCAAAAATGCCTGCAATCATTGCCAAATATCCCCTAGGCAGGTGAAATCACCCCTGAACATAGAACGCGTTTTGTGTGTGTCAGGCCTCCAGAGTGTGTGTCTTCCGGATCCTCAGAGTAAGAATTGTGCTTGGCATGGAGAAAAATCCAGACACGGGAACGTGCAGACAGAAGGTGGGCGGACAATGAATTGGCCAGTTGCACATGAGCCATGTTGATCATTGAAATAGGAGCGTGTTGGCACATTGGGTCTGTAACCAAACTGACAAGTTTGGTTGAATGAGCTGTGGGGGCGTGCATGAGGAAAACAAAAGAAGCTTCCACATATAAGGCTTTTGTGACCTAGTTCATCAAAAAGGCCTGCAGCCATGGGGCGCTGGTGAAGGAATACCAAGCAGTTTAAAATGAGGCTATGAAGCAGTGTGGCTTCCCATATACAGGTTTAGGTGTTTAGAGGAGAAGCCACGGTGGGCTGCTATTCCTGTGGAGGGCACAGGGGGCTACTTAGAACTTGACCTGGGCCTTTCAAGATAGATTAGACTTGAGAGAGGGGGTGAGTGTGGTATAGCTGGGAACAGAGACTACTTTGTGGGGGGAGATCCAGCCAGCCAGGCCCAGAGTTTTGTCTTGATTTAGAGAGGCCAAGTGTCTCCAAATATGTCCTGAACAACGTATACTGCCATCCCCTGTGACGCTGGTCTCAAATGCAAATTCCTGAGCCCCCAGCTTAATCAATCAGTATCACTGGGTGGGCCCAGGATTCTGTATTCTGTATTTTCCCCCACATCCCTCAGCTGATTCTAATGCTCAGTGAAGTTTGAGACATGCTTCCTCGTGGTTGAGGGGAAGGGTAATCACTGAACTGTTCTGGTAGTAACCTGGGTCCTCCATGGTGTGTGCAGCTGCAGGGTCTACACCACCCAGCAGAGTGGCTCCGTACACAGGCAGCGGTGCCAATCTGCCAAGGTTTGAATCTTTGTGTCTAGCTGTGCAACCTGGGGCAAATTATTTGAAATCTGCAGGCCTCAATCTTCTCATCCATCCCTACCTCACAGGACCTTTGTGAACATTAAATAAGTCAACACAAATAAATGCCTGGGTCTGGCAGATATTAGGTGCTCACTCACCAATACGTGGGGGTTAGTCGTCACCATCTGCTTTAGGGAGAACCACTCCTCAAACTATACTTTCCTCTAAGCTGTACAACAATGAACACAGAAGACTTCTGTGACCAAACATGGGCTTGTTTTTTCCCTACACACCAAATAACAGACACCAGCTAAGTGTCCTCTAATTCAGTTCTGACACCTACCTGGAGATAGTGTCAGATCCCACAGGGTGAGGGCTCAGTCACCAAGATGCACCCCTTTCCCCCACTGTCACAAATCTGGGCTTCTAGAGCTTCTCACTGACTGGCTTCAAACTGAAGTCCCCACCACCCTCTTCCTATCTGGTTTGATTAATTTTCCGGAGCAGCTCACGGAACCCAGAGAAATACTTACATCTACTGATTCATTACAACATATATTACAAAGGACGCAGATGAAGAGAGGCATAGGGGAGGTGGGGGAGGGACTCTTGATGTGCTTGCATTGCTAGTAATAATGATTTTATAAGTTAAAACCAATATTCAAGTATTAGTTATAAGTAGGCTAAGAATTAAGAAAATGATTGCAGAGGATGGGCAAAGGGAAAACAGAAACAGGAGAGGGGGGGATTCAAAAGGGCAACCCCAGGGCAACGTGCTGCTGGAGGCCTGGCACTTTAAAACTGAAGAAGCGGGTTGCTGAAACCTCACCCCCCTCCCTGCATGACTCTGTGCCCGCAGAGGTCTCTAAGCAGGCAAGACTCCCAGATGGGCAGGGCTACTTGCTTTGAGAAAGGGAGTGCTTAGGTAAAATTAGATAAGCAGAATTTTTTTTTTTTTTTTTTTTTGAGACAGTCTCACTATGTCACCCTTGGTAGAGTGCCATGGCATCACAGGTCACAGCAACCTCCAACTCTTGGGCTTAAGTGATTCTCTTGCCTCAGCCTCCCAAATAGCTGGGACTACAGGCGCCTGCCACAATACCCGGCGATTGGCGATTTTTTTGTTGTAGTTGTCATTGTTGTTTGGCAGGCCTGGGTTGGGTTCGAACCTGCCACCTCTTGTGTATGTGGCCGGCACCCTAGCAGCTGAGTTATAGGCATCAAGCTGATATGCAGAATTTTTAAACTTTGTTAAAGAAGGCAAAATTTGCTCCGGACCAGATAAGAAGATAAAATATCTGTTTGCTTCTGTCACCTTGGTCTGACCAGAAGCGTCTGTCTGTCTGAGCAACAAGTGTCTTGAGTGTTAATTATCACTTCTGTGATTTGTGTGCTGGCTTCATTGGGGTCTTTTCTGCCGTCCTGCTTGCGTACTGTTTTTCACCGTCCCACACCCTGTTTGCATTAAAGATCATGAATATCTCAAAGCAATAAAAGTAAACAGTAAATCCATCCAATTAACGTAATTGGTTAAAGAAATAGTTTATTTAGAAAAATCATAGCAAGAACCATATCAGAATTGTTTGTCTTTCCCTCATGAGATTTATGATTAAAACATCGGTGTGAAATAAAAAGAGCTAGCCTGGGGCAAGACGCTGCACGTGTGTTAAGCCTCACAAAGAAAGACATGCAGACTCTTGGCCCAGCTTGACTCTTAAAACTTTCTGTTTGTCTCTCGTTTTTTTCTTTTTCTTTGCCATCTAGTTTGATCAAGCCACTTGGAGGAAACCACTTCCATACGCTCCCTGGGCGTCACCCTTCAGTCCTCTGGGGTTTGATGGAGGCTTCACTACATAGGCAAGATTCGCAACCGTGCAGAAATGTGATGAGGCAAAACGTGCAGGATGTAAAGGCAGCAAGGTCGTCTGTTCAGATTCTTCCCGGTCTCCCTGTGTAGCATCCTTCTCAGGGTGTGGGGCAGGACGCTCTCCAGAAGGAGGGTTGTTTGACTCACAATCAGATTAGAGTCTGATGAATGGGGGACCAGAAAAGTTCAGAGAGAGAGATTTTATCTCCTGATGTTGGCATCCACTGTTAATCTGAATGGCCATTTCCTGCAGGACGCTGTTGGCCCTCACCAGGCCAGATGAGCCCGTATGCCGACATCTGGAAATTGTTTATTCACTTCAAGGCCTGCTGTCATAGCCAAGTTGAGGAACTGGACTCAATGGTACTGGTCAAGGACCCAGCACACTCTGTGTACCCAGTGAGGTGTTGAGTAACTATAAATATAGTCTAGAGTAAAAATGCTTTGAAGAGATAACCTCTTTAAGATGGAAAGATTGTGGCTCAGCGCCTGTGGCTCAAGCAGCTAAGGCACCAGCCACATAGATCTGAGCTGGCTGGTTTGAATCCAGCCCAGGCCTGCCAAACAACAATGGTGGCTGCAACCAAAAAAAAAAAAAAAAAAAAAAATAGTGGGCGTTGTGGTGGACATCTATAGTCCAAGCTACTTGGGAGGTGGAGGCAGGAGAATCGCTTGAGCACTGGAGTTGGAGGTTGCTGTGAGCTGCTGTCTAAAAAAAAAAAGATGTAAAGATTGTGTAACTTTGTAAGGAGGAATCTGTTTACTATGCTGATTAATAACATTGCTGATATATGCTTTTGGTGATAAAAGTAAGAAAAAGAAACAGAAGAACAGAACAGCTCTTTGAGGAGGTATCTTACTGCTCTCAGGAATTGCAGGCTTTTCTATAAATAAAAGTGAAACTGTTGATCTCTCATTCGTTTCTTCGTTGATTGGCTTAGGTGATGGGTGGATGGACTCCTTGGTTGGGTAACACTGAGGCCTAAGGCACCCCAATATTATAACAAGGATTATGAGAGTTATGAACTGTAGATGAGATCCAATATCTGTATCGTAACACCACATCATCAGTATTGTGTGTTTGATGTTTGCTGAGGGTTTAGAGGAGGCTGAAGTCACCTTTTTAGAAATATGATCTGTTGGCCACAGCCCTCCTCTGCTCCCCCTCTATCACTTCCAGTTCCTCCAGGCCCTGAAGTTGAGCTGGCCCCGCCCGTCTCCAGGAGGAGAGGGATAGGGGACCTCTGTGTGAGCACAAGGGCATGTTTCTGGGTCCCTCCCAGTCTTTGGCTTGGAGAGGAGACACTTGCCACCTCCCCAGCCCTGGGGTGCACATATTGGAGGCCCAGGGCCTCCTCTTGCCACTGCCAGATGGCCATGTCACAACTCAGCAGCTTTCTCCCCGAGGGAGGCCGAGCCAGGGCAGGAAAGGGAGACGAGCAGAAAACAGGTCCATCTGTATCCAGTGCTGTGCCCTAGCCTCTGACAGCACGACACTGTGTCCAAAACCCTGCACATGCGTCTTCTTTAGAATCCTACAGTGACCCTGGGAAGTGAGTGGAGAAGCCTTGACCATTCCTTTTTTCAAATAACAGCAGTGTTGTAATACAATTTACACACCATGTAATTCTCCCTTTTGAAATACAATTCAATGGCTTACAGTGTATTCACAGAGTTGTGCAACCATTGCTACTATCCAATTTTAGAACATTCTTTTTATTTTGACTATTTTTTTTATAAAAATTTATTTTTAAATGTATAATAGGCTATAAGACAACACTTCATTTTAGCTATAGGTGGCAAAGATGTTATGGCAGGGAATATAGATATTTAAAATAGGAATCAAGGGTCACCATCATCTCAGGCACAGGAACAGCTTAATTTTTGCCAGATTTCTTTCTTTCTTTTCTTTTTTCTTTTTTTTTGAGACAGAGCCTCAAGCTGTCACCCTGGGTATAGTACCGTGGCATCACAGCTCACAGCAACCTCCAACTCTTGGGCTTAAGCAATTCTCTTGCGTCAACCTTCCAAAGTAATTGGGACGATAGGCGGCCACCACAACACCCAGCTTTTTTTTTTTTTTTTTTTTTGGTTGCAGCCATCATTGTTGTTTGGCAGGCCCGGGTGCCAAACGATTCAAACCGGCCAGTTCAGGTATACGGCTGGTGCCTTAGCCGCTTGAGCCACAGGTGCCGAGCCTTTGCCAGATTTCTTAATCCCACCTGTGGCCGGCGAACCTTTCCCCGTGGCCTTCACTTTCAGTTCTTTGAGTTTCTCTGCTCCTTTGGTTTCTGTTTGACTGCTTTATCTTCCTCATCCACCTCTTTGGAAACACAGGGGCTTTCTCTTGCTGCCTTCACGGCCAGACATGGCGCTGTGCTCAATTTTAGAACATTTCATCAGCCCCCCCCCTCCCCAATACAATATTTTAATCACGCCTATTTCCCTCTCCTCCTGGTCCCTGTCAATCACTAATCTCCTCTCTTGGACATTTTATATACACGTGTATTTATGCAGTGTGAGACCTTTTGTGTCTGGATTCTTTCCCTTAGCACAATGTTGTCGAGGTTCATCCATGTTGAAGCATGTATCAGCACTTTGTTCCTTTTTATTTTTTAGTACTTCTTTATTTTTATTTTACTTTATTTTATTTTTCTGAGACAGAATCTCATTATGTTGCCCTAAGTAGAGTGCTGTGGCATCACAGCTCACGGCAACCTGCAACTCTTGGGCTTAAGTGATTCTCTTGCCTCAGCCTCCCGAGTAGCTGGGACTACAGGCACCCACCACAATGACTGGCTATTTTTTTGTTGTTGTCATTGTTGTTTAGCAGGCGCGGGGCTGGGTTTCAACCCGCCAGCCCCTGTGTATATGGCCGGCACCCTAACCACTGAGCTATGGGTGCCAAGCCAGTACTTCATTAATGTTATGGCCAAGTAATATTCCATTGTATGAACACAAAACCTTGTGTTTATCCATTCACTCATTGATGGACATTGGAGTAGCTTCTACCTTTTGGCTACTCTGAATAATGCTACTGTGATTGCTCGTGTACAAGTTTTGTGTGATTGTAGGTTTTCTGTTCTCTTGGGTATAAACCTAGGAGTGGGAGTGCTGTGTCATGTGGTAGCTCTATGTTTAAATTCTAGAAGAACCATCGGACTATTTTCCACAGTGACTACACCATTTGCAATCTCACCAGAAGGGTATGGGGGTTCCCGTTTTTCACATCCTTGCCCATACTTGTTATTACAGGTTGAGCATTTCTAACCTTAAAATTTGAAATCCCAAATGTTCCAAAATCCAAAACTTTTTGAGTGCCATGACACCGTAAGTGGAAAATGCCACACCTGACCTCATGTGACCAGTTGCAGTCAAAATGCAGTCAAAACCCTGTTTCAAACTGAAAATTATTGAAGGCTCGATGACCATAGCACAACTGTCATGGCAACAGCCACATATACCCTGGCTGGCAGGTTAAAACCCGACCCGGCTCCTGCTAAACAACAATGACAACTGTAACCAAAAATAGCCAGGTGTTGTGGCAGGCGCCTGTAGTCCCAGCTACTTGGGAAGCTGAGGCAAGAGAATTGCTTAAGCCCAAGAGTTTGAGGTTGCTGTGAGCTCTGACGCCACGGCACTCTACCAAAGGTGACATTGTGAGACTCCATTTCAAAAAAAGAAAAAAAGAAAATTATTAAAAATACTGTATAAAATTACCTTCAGGTTATGTTTAGAAAGGTGTATATAACACATAAATGAACCTCGTATGCAGACTTGGGTCCCATCCTCAAGCTATCTCATGATGTATACGCAAATATTACAAAATCTGAAAATTTTTGGTCCCAAGCATTTCAGATTAGGGGTGCTCAGCTTATGTCGTTCTGATTATGGCATCTTAACTGTGGGCTTACCTCATTTTACAGACGAGGACTCAAGAGGTGACGTGACCTCTTAGGTATACTCTGATAGCCATAGGCAAAGCCAAAATTCAAACCAGGCACCTCTCACTTCCAAACTTGTGGTTTTCTCTTGTTATACATGTATCAGGTAGCTCTACAGCAGTGATTTTGTCTGTACCTGGCCTAGTCGCTGAGTCCAGGTGGCTCTAAGGAGTCACACCAGTCACTGGACAGTGCTGCTTGTGGCCATGGTCTGTTTCTGTCCACCTAAAGCTGACCACCTGGCCATCAGTCCCTCTCCCAGCCAATCTGCCAGCTGAACTCTACTGTGTGTCCAGTTCAGGAGATGTAATAGATTAAGGAAGGCAAAGACCCTGCTCTCAAAATTGGACTGAATGCTCAAGATGTCTCATCAAATGAAAGGTGATTTTTTTAGCCTCTGGATTTGCAGGAAAAGAGCAAAAACATTGGCCTGGGGCAGAGGCAGGAAAGAACAATGGAAAAGAACCCGTAGTAGGAGCTTTGGAGGGTAACAGCCTGAGCCAGTTTCAGGAAGATTTGGTGCCAACACTGAGGGGCACGGCCAGGACAGAGAGGCGGGTTGGATGGCTTTCAGGGGTGGGGTTAGCAAGGAGCTGAGGAGCAATTAAGAGGGAGAAATAAAGAAGGATTCAGAAGGAAGAGGGGAGAAAGGATGAGGGCCAGTCCATGTAATGACACCAAATACACAGCTTCCATTTAGCAAGCCTCTCGGAGGGGCAGGTCCGGTGCTGAGGGCTTTGCACACTGCACACAGGGAGCGTCAACATTCTTATTTTACAGACAGGAAACTGAGGCTCAGAGAGAGAAGTGCCTTGACCAAGGATACACAAGTGGTAACACTCAGTGGGGCTTTAAGTCCCCAAATATCTACTGAGGGAATAGGTTGGGGGAGTTTGATGGGAGGACAAGCTCTCAGGGGTGCTGGAAAAGGAACCAGGCTCAGCTCTTCCTCTGGAAGGCTGGTATTTTTGGAAATTGAAATGCGGCAGAGCTAATGGTTTTTCCTGTAATAGTGTGAGCCCGTTTGAGGTTTTCACACTTCCATTTACAGTCTGAGCCACTGATGTGTGCTCACTTACTTATTCTTTTTTACAGGGGGAAAGAAAAGCCAATGAATTTTTAATCAAATTGAGCTTGAGTGCTTGACCAGAAAACTAGAAAAGTCTTCTAAGTTGTAGGGTGAGGATGGGAACAGAAAATTCTTCCCCATCTGTCCCCGAGGGTCTGGGACAAGAGGGCCAGAAATTAATCCCACAGGCCTTCTGTGGCGGGATCTCCGGGCTCTCTGGGGAATTGTGCTTCTCAGAGGACAGCAGCTGGTGGCCAATATACCTGGCTTCATGAGGATGGTCCAGAGCAGGAGATGCAGACTTCTGTAAAGGGCCTGGTCATCGCCACCTTGCATCCCTGTCTTCCTCCTTCCCCTCCTCTTCCCCTTCTTGTCTTTCCTGTTCTTCTCTCAGAACCATTTAAAAATGTTAAAAGACATTCTTAGCTCATGGACTATACAGAAATAGCCTGTGGGCCACAATTTGCCAATCCCTGGTCTTGGAAACCAGCTTGGATGAATTGCTTAACTTCTGGGAGCATCGTATGATATTTATTGAACACCTATCGTGTGCACAGCTCCACACCAGGTGCAAGGGAAAGAAGATAGAGATAAACCAAGAAGCACTGCTTTCGATGTCGTGGGAGCGGTGGAGGGGAAACAGCAGTGAATATGGCGCTAGAAGTCCTGGAGACCAAGCCCCCTTTAGTCCCCGGGAAGCCTACAGGACCACCTGTAGAACGGGGTGGATGTAGAACGGGGACAATAATGCATTCTTTGCAGGCTTAAATAAGTGTAGGAGTAAAATAATTTTGAAAAGCACTGCATAATAGGGGCTCTGAGAGCTAAGGTTACACATACCTATGAATAGCTGACTGACGATATAAAGACTGTATAAAGCTATGATGCCGGAGATTTCACGGGTTAGGGGAGAAAAGACTGAGATGCTGTCATATGGGAATCACTATGCCAGGTTCTTTTCACCTGGGTTAACTTGTGTGTGATTTAGGCAGTGGTTTAGGATTGGGTTTGGCTGCTTCCTGTAGGAAACTCAAAGTAATTATGGCCTAACCAAGATAAAAATATGACTCTTTTTTTAAAGTGGAGGTAGGCAGTCCAGAGCTCCTAGGATAGTCCTACAGGGTCAAAAACTCCAGGATATTTCTCCTTCATACCACCATCCTTGCATGAAGCTCCCATTCCACAAAGCCATCTCATGGTCCAAAATGGCTGCTAGACCTCCAGCCATTACATCTGCACTCCAGGCATGTGAAAGGAGGAAGGAGTCAAGAAGAAGGGTCTACAGGATATACAGCCGGGGTCTGTCCAGGAAGTTTACTGGAGGCTGACTCCAAATACTGTTCTTTATATCTGATTTGCCATACCTAGGAGCAAAAGAGGCCATGAAAACCAGTCTTTATTTGGGGTAGCCATATGCCCAGTTAAAACCACAAGGTTCTGTTTGTACAGAAGACAATAAATACTGGAACAGGCAACTGGTTATGGCTACCATAGGTAGAAAACTCACCAAAAAGGATAAGGTCGGGATGGTTTCACTGAGGGAGGAGGGAGACTGAGCCTGGCTTGAAGGAATGGGTTGGTTTTTCATGGGTGTGGATAAGTGGAGAAGGCAGGGAACAGAATGTGAGCGCTCAGAGTGGAGGGAGATGGTAGGCAATTAGGCAGCCTAGAGCACTCGTGAGAGGAGGTTTGAGAACTAACACTTGGGAAGATAATAATTACTGGTCAGGGACCCTATAACCTTGGGTAATGCACCCCACCTTGGTCACTTTGTGATTCCCCAGAAACTCCTCCGGTCCACATCCTCCCTTTTCTTTAGTAGGTCACCCAAATAACCTTCTTCTGCCCGGGCTGCTGCTACCCAGAAGGTGGTCCTCAGGTCCTCTGGGGTGGGTGTCCACAGTACAACTCAAGCCCATCCACCTTCCTCTGCACCTGCCCAGTCTTGGAAGACATTTGGCATCTTGGCCCCACTAAACCCTGCAAGTGGGGATTTTTCCTGCTTAATACTCCTCTTGGCTGCTGACAGACTGCTCTAGTTGGTCTCTTGACCTGAGATTTTTAGGGGGTGAGTTGGGCCCTTGGCTCTGTGTCCCAGCTCTGGGAATCACAGGTCAAGTTCTCCATGGGTGTCCCTCATTCCAGCTCCATGGCAACATCTGGCCAGGTGAAACACCTGTACTAGGCTTGGGGAGATGGAGATGGGGAGGCCTGGGGTCCTCACTACTAGCTGACGGTCTAAAAACCTCTACCTCCTTCCAGTCACCTCTGGGAACCACCCTCCAGCCTTCTCTTTGGCATGGGCTATAGTGAGATGGGGGAGGGAGTGTGCAGAGCCAGCAAGGCCATGAACATGCTGAGAGGGACTGCTCTCAGCAAGTCCTGCCCGGAGGGTCTGGCTTCTCCCTTTGCAGTGTCTGAACACTTCATCCTGGAGTTTCTCAGCTTGGGACCTAGGGTGAGACACATCAGGGCAAGTGTCCTGTTCAACCCACTACCTGGGAGGCTGTCACAGGTAAGGAAACTGATGGTAAAAGTACAGATGAGGACTGGACCATTGTGGGAAGTGATCACAAGAAATGAGGTCAGGAACAAGGGGGCAGGTTACAGAGACTTCAGTGCCAGACTGAGAAGCATGGACCTTCTTCTTAGGGCAGGTCAGCCAGGGAAAGATTTTGAGCATGTTGGGAAGTGGCCTTGGTTGTGCTTTTGAAAATTCAGTCTCGGGCGGTGCCTGTGGCTCAAAGGGGTAGGGCGCCGGCCCCATATGCCGGAAGTGATGGGTTCAAACCCAGCCCCGGCAAAAAACTGCAAAAAAAAAAAAAAAGAAAGAAAGAAAGAAAGAAAATTCAGTCTCAAAGCACAGCATGGGATGGATTGGAAAGAGAGGGCAGCTGTCTTCCCAGTAGAGTGTGAGTCCTGGGGAAGGGGCGGGTATAAGGAGAGGAAGAGGAAGAAGGTAAAGGGCAAAAGAGAGCAAGGAGGGGAGGGGAGGGAGGAGGGATGGAAAGAAGTGGGGAAGAGGAAAGGGAGAGTATTTGATCACTCTATTTCTTTCTTCATTTGCTCAACAGGAGACATACCATCCCCGAGTTCCCCTGTATATGAGAGAGGCTTGGATAAACCATGGTGGACCGTTGTGGTCCTTGCAGGAGCTCCCAACGTGGAAAGGAAGAGGGACGAGGGTGCCGGTAGATGTGTGCAGGGCCCTCTTGAGCTGACAAAGGGCCGTCACTCATATTCTCTGCCTGTGAAACAAACAGGACAGACACTCTCGTCCCATTTCGCAGATGAGAGAACTAAGGCACAGGTTAACTTGCTTGGGTTGTACAGCTGGGGCAGAGCTGGGACTCACATCCTGGGCTCTTTCTGCTACATCAGCACATGCTGATGTCAGCATGTCTGCTACATGCTGATGTAGCAGGAAGAGCCCAGGATGTGAGTGGAATTGGGCAGAATGGGGAAAGGCTGTATTTTGGAGTCAGACCGCCTGGCTCCCAAACCTGGCTCCATCCCTAGCTGGCTGTGTGAAGCTTGGGTGCGTTTTTTAACCTCTCTGTACTTCAGCTCCTTCATCTATGTGTGTGTGTATGAGGAATGGCGCCGAGGAAATCTCCAAGGGTTGCACGAGGCTGTCATGAGATCCAGCTCAGGCCTGCCCTAAGTAAGCACTCTGTAAGTGACTCTGCCTTTACACTTCTATCACGAGACAGGTGGATGGCAACGAAGACACTCTAGGCAGAGGCAATGGCCTCCTCGGGCGGAAGTGGCAGGGATGCAGGCCAATACTGTGACCTCCTTTCTGTGCCCAGATCCCCCCTATACCCTGCACCTGGCCGTTCACCCTCTCTTCTGCATCCCTCGTTCATCCTTCTCTTCCTCTCTCTTTCTTTGTTCCATCAATTTTCTCTTTCTTTTCTGTTACTCCTTGTGTAGTTCTGTTAGAGCCCCGGGGGGGAGGGGAAGGCAAAGACGTTGCTGACACCTCCCCACCACTTCCACGTGACTAAGGGCCAAGACCCAGTCTTCCAAATCGCTTTGACATCCACTGAGGAGCATGTTCCAGAAATATCAGCTATTCACCGGGTCTGCCTGACGGACGTGGTCAGAGCACCTGGCTTTTTCTGGGGGGAGAGGCTTCTGCAGGCACATGCCTGCCCCTCCTCGCTGCCGTTTCTCCTGATCCTTAGTCCACACAATCTCCTTTTTATTAAAAGTGGGGAGTGGGGAAGACAGAGAAATATTAGAAACATTATTACAACCTGCTCCCGAGTTTCACAGAAAGTAATCAGGGAAGAGATGAGGAAAGAACTGGGCTCTGTGGTTATCACAGCTATTAGTGGGAGATTATTTGTTCATCAGCTTGTAAAAAGTCCCCAGCCTTGACAAAGGTAATTACCAGCCTAGGTGGCTGGCCGGGTCAGGGCACAGGAGAGGTGAGGCTGTCATTTCAAATTCACCAGCCTCCATTTGCTGCTTGGTCAAGAGGTTTAAATGAAAAGGTTAATTAAGAATTGGAGAATTTGCTCATCAGGTTAAGTCATGTATACACAGCGTAAAGGCCATGTCTATACATGATCACTGCTCTAAAAAACCAATTCAACTCAGCATGCATTTGCTGTCCCCCCAACACATCGACAACTTCTCTGTATGCTAGGCTCTTTGTTCCAGGGATCTGAGAGCAGGTGGGGTGTGGGTGCTCACTTGGGAAATAGGGCTTCCCCTTACAGACGTGTGGGGTCCTGTCAAACTAGCCCCTTGCCTGCTGTGTGTCCCTTGGCAAGTCACTTTCTCTGTCTTGGGCTAGGTTAGAATAGGTCAGGAAATTCCTAATCATAATGGCCTAGGGGTTGGGGTGTCGTATCATAGAACCACCGTGGATGATTTTGTAAACTATACCACCTAGAGATATGTGCTCCCTACTCAGTATCATCCAAGTCTGTTGGTGCACACAGTGCATGCTGTAGAATGTCACCCAGGTCCCTCCTTCAGGACTCACTTCTCCAGCCACAGCTGAGAGTACTGGTGCACTGTGGGTCTCAGCTGGATGTCTCTCCAGGAATTGCCTCAGCCAAAGAGAGCCATCACACACAAGGTTGCATCACTTTCCTTGGGGACATCCTACACCCACTTCTGAATGACGTAGTGTAAATACCCATCATTTTTGCCTCAGGAAAGGACAACTTGGAGGGCCATTGGAGCTCCAGAGTTTCCTATAGAATTGGCTGAGACCTTTTATCTCAGTTCAGCTCCTTTCTGCCCAATCCCACTTCCTTCCCACTTCTCCCCATTCCCAGTGATTGATGCCAAAAGCACCCTTGGTAAATTATCTGCATGCAAATATTCATTTTGGAGTCTGTTTCCCAGGTAACCCAACTAAGGCAGAATGAAAACATTAAGATCCAATGCTCAGCAGAGCCTCTCCATTCCTTCAGCAAATGAGTTTTTGGCACATGTGATAACCCTGAACCTGGAAGACTTCCTGCATGAGGAAGGATTTCAAGTGGGCCTTGAGCAGTGGGCAGAATGTGGAAGGAGGAGGACGGGCAGTGGCTGTGATGGAATGGTTGGGTGTATTATGGTGTCCATATGGAGCAATCAGCTGGATTCTTGCAATTATCATGGAGTGCCAAATGTACTAATTCCAGCTCTGGAACAGCACTATCTGACCTCTAATGTGGGCTGGATCATTGCTTATGGAATATCCTGTCTTGCTCCTGGCTCATGGTTTGTCCCAATGGCAATCCCTCCTCACCCCCTCCTTTGAAGATCCATTCCCACCTCACAGCCAGCATCCAACAAGGGTAGGCTGTTAGCTCCATGGTATTATTTGAAGTCTTTTTTTAAACCTATCACCTCACCCCACTTTGAATCTCCTCTCAATTGTCCCTGGAGACCTTAGCTGCTGGATTCCTACCAAGCAAGACCATGACCTTGCACACTTAGCTGGACCCTGATGACTGACGTTGCCCTCCAAGCTCTGAACCTTTGAATTTCTCCTTGTCTATAATCCAGACACAGCCTTCATTTCATCTGTCTCCTGCCAGGGGGTCTCCCCAGCCCAGCCTAGCCCCAGGCTTTATCCCAGGGTTGCCCTGGGGGGTCGGTTATTCTGCTGGTCTACAAACCCTGTGACCACAAAGTTCCATACTATGGAGAAGGGGATCTGCAGCTCTTGGAGGAGTAGGGGACTGTGACTCTCGCTGGGGCACATGACTGAGAGGGTCCTCTCACTAAGAATAGCAGGAAGGGCCTCGAGGTTCCCTCCTTCGCAGGGTTACTCATCTCTATTCTCACCGAGCGTAGTTTGGCTTCTGGCTCCCAATCCAGTCTCCCTAGGAGAGGGGCAATGGAGCTGAGTCCTCAGTGAGGCAGCTGGGGACTTTGTCTTGAAGGAAATCAGGAAGGAGAGACATGAAGTAGAAAACACCCTGGGAAGAAGAGGTGGGGCTCTGTCCATGGTGCTGAACCACACCCCAGGAATATGGTAATTAGTCATACAGCGTCCATTCGGTGAGGAACCAAAAGGGCAAGGAATCCCAGTTCATGCCATAAAAGGTCTTTTAGGCACATTGGACACAATAAAACACCTATATGAGAACACACAAGAGGAATCCTGAACAGTCCAGATAATGATGGGTCTCAGAAAACTGCACAGGGGAAACTTCTGGCTGTCTTGATAAAGGGGTCCCTGAGGCAAACCCCATTTTAGAGTCTAGGTCCTTTGAAGAAAAAAAAATCACTCTGTGACAAAAATCTCTTGCTTTAGGCACCATACCATTCCCTACAGTATTTAAAACTTAAAGGTCTTGGATATAAAACCAGTGGATCTAAATGCAGCAGTGCGGCAGTTTAAATTTAGGTGCTAAGGCTATGTTTGAAATGTGAGCATGCGATTGGCTTTTAGATGTGTCTTTAAAAAAAAATTGGTGAGTCATTTTTGTCTGGGTGCCCCAGCTCCAGGCCATCTGGCCACGGCCTCTCAACTCTTGCTTCTCACAATCACACCCCGCTGACCCTATAAGCAAGAGGCTTCAGCCTGTGGCCCCAGGATGTGTACACAGCCGTGTCTGCCACACCCACAGCTGATGGGAGTGTGCAAGTGCAGTCCCTCCTCTGTCCTCAGCATGCTGAGGAGCTAAGTGTGTGAGGACAATGCATACCCTTCCTTCTCTGCTCCCAGCACGTGTCCTCCCTTGCCTTGAATGAGGAAAGGCTGCAACTTCAAGCTCCCCCTTAGCTAGAGAGCCTCCCCTGCTTTCCCCATCAGGTCTCAGGAGGAGGCAGCCTGCATGTGCCTTCACCCAAATGCTGTGTATTTGTGAAGGTCTATTCACTCTCAGAGGACAGACACTAGTTCAGATCTATCTTTGAAATTGGAAAAATTCGTATCTATCAGAACTACACACTGATTCCTGATGAATTTGCCCTATGAGGGGCAACTCACACATCTACAGACCTCAGTTTCCTGTTTAAAACAAGAGGAGCTGATGGGATGATTGAGCAGGGTTCCTGCTGATTCATTCTAACAGTCTCGTAATCAGAATCTCTTGGCTTGGTCTTTCTTTACCTTGGACAAATATGTACCCTGTCCATCTGCCCCACACCTGAAGCCTTACTTCCCTGAGAGATAATACCCAGGGAATTCTCCATCCATGGACATACTGTTTTTCCCTCATCTGATACTATTGCTCTCAATTCTTTTTGATTTCCTACCAATAGGACTAGACTAGGCATAAATTTCACCCATCTCCCCAGAGACCTTAACCAGAGATAGCCTAACTTGTGAGCATTTCCTTTAATTTCTATGAACTCCTAAAGAGAAAAGGCAGGGGACACGGCCATCACCAAAGCCACCTTGAGAAGTAAACAGAGAAGGAGGAATAGATTTTTACTCTTTCAGACAAAGCCTTCACCTCCAAGGCTTCAGGAAGCGACAGGGTGATCCTGAGAGGAGTACAGTGCAGATGAAAAGGTGTGGGGACAATCCATAAACCCTGAGTCCATGGGTGATAAAGATTAACCAAGAAAGTTTCTCAGAGAAGGTTTGAGAAGAAGCATTGAATGAATATTCGCAGAGATACAGAAAAAAAATCACATATGGTAAAGACAGAGGCAGTAATTGGTAAGTCAACTGTGTTTGGGGTGCAGGGGAGCTCATGTGGGTTCCAGCAGGGCAGGTAGAAGGGGTGTGACATGTGTCTGGTGAGATGCAGGGCTGCAGCGTGGGTAGATGACAGCGGTCTTGCATGCTGGAGTTTATTTCCTGCAATAGGAACAAGAAAGATGATGGTCCTGACTCTGGGTCTCTGGGGGTTGGCTGTTTGTCCTGGGGCTCTCAAACTTGGGGAGAATTTAGGGCTCAGACAATGTGAGCATGTGTGGGAAGGGGGGTGCAGAGGAAATGGAATTTCATTCAAGTCATTCTGGTTTGGTCCACAGTAATTTTAATTTGGTCAAGAGTATTAATTCCATGTTTATTAGTAGTTGGTCATTAGCTTCAACTCAAGCTGTGGCTCTAGGGACTGGCTGTCAAGCTGCGTAATAGCTTCTCTGCCAGGACAGAGGAGAATGGAGCTTAGGTGTTTGGCAAATATGGGGTTAGGGAAGAGAAATTGACTTTTTTTCTCTCCGTCTATCAATTTTGTTACTCTCAGTGGCTGTCCCAGGGGACTCCATGTGCTCCACTCATCCCTGAAAATTCTGTCACATCTGGCAGGACTTGGGACAGGCAGGGAGGTGCTGGGAGGGGTACCTAGAGGAATGTCTGGGACACTTTCAGAGGGAAGTTCAGCCACGACTGTGTTCGGCCACATCAGTCCTGCTCCAGCCACTCCGATCTTGTGCTCTCTCCTCTCACCTCCAGCCCCAGTGTCTACTCTGCTCTCCAAATGTGATTGTTGCCTTTGGCAGAAATTCATGTGCCTTCCTCCAAGATCTTCCCCTCCAGGACTCCCACCTGCTCCCTCCGCAGCTGCAGCAACACTAGGGCCAAAGCTGGGATTCACCATGCACTGCCGCATCAGTACTGGGGGCCAGTCCTGGCACCTGGCAGGGAGGGGAAAGCATGTTGGGCCTGCTGACACGAGTGAATCACTCTGAGTGGGAGCAGATGACAGAGAGACTATGACTCAGTGAAGGGAATACAATGTGGGTGAAAGCAAGAGGTTTGCACATCTTTACCTGCCCAAGGAAATGTGGAAACTCAGGGCACTCGGAGCGGGCCCAGCTTATGCCCACTTATGCTGTGTTGATCTGATGGCCCTGCCATCCTCAGGGCTCTGTCTGGCTCGCTAATGTGTATGGGGTGGTCTTCCTGGCCTTGTCCTGTCTGCATTATTTGGTGCTTCCCTGTCTTGGACCCTTTAGCCCTTCTTTGCCAGTGAGATTGGTGAACAGAAGCCACAGGGAATCCTAAGTCAGCGTCCTGCCAGCTGATGGGTCCACACCCATTACAGGGGCATGGAGCTGGTGTCTAGTGTCCTAATCTGTGTTTTAGAGCAGAGTGTGCTACGGGGAAAGATTCGTAAGGTTCTTTCTTAGTCACTGGATGTGATGATGCTCCGTGTGGGCCTCTCTTTTTGGAATATGGGGAGAAGGATGTTATCCCGGCTGCTGAGGGCTGCTGCCCTCGGTTAGCACCTTGACAGAAGCAGGGAGGCAAAGTGGTCTGGGGAGGCCAAGCTACACAAGGAAGAAGAGCAGGAAGTGCTGGCACAAGCCACACAGCGCTGGCAGTCACTAGCCTCTGAGCCTTTGCACATGCTGTCTGTCCAAGGCTCTTCTCCCATATATCTGGATGGCCAGTGCCCTCACTTCCTTTATGTTTTTGTTCAGATGTCACATGCTCAGCAAGGCTTCCCTGACCACAGTATTTAAAATGTCATCCTATCCCATCCCTTTCCTGCCTTATATTTTCCCACATGACATCACCATCTAACACACTGTATCCTTTGTTTATTTACTTTACCTCATTTGCTTTTTGCTTCCTTCTGTTAGAATTCAGGTTTCATGAGGGTGAGGATTCAGACTGCTTTGTTCACTGCAAGATCACCAATATCTGGGAAGGTGCTGGGCACAAGAAGATGCTCAGTAAGACGTGGTTCAAGATTTAGTGTATTAAAGACAATTCTGAGTGGTGTTAGGACAGGCTATATGTCCAGCAATGGGCTGCTTGCAGCAGGGGATGGAGTGAATGAAGGTTCGGACTGGATGTCAGCAAAGCTGGGTTCAAGCTCCAATCCTGCTCCTCACCAGCAGCAGAGTGGAGAAAAGAGAGCCCATCCTGCACCAACACCCCCCGGGCTGCCATGAGATTCAGGCCAGGCGATGGAAGTGTGACCACGTTGTAAATTATGAAGTGCTGCTTCCAAGCTCCTAACCCTGTTCACCACTGTCTGGGGCTGACCCTGAGCTGTGGTGTGACCAGACGAGGGTGGGGTTGGCAGAGGTATTGAACAGAAAGTAAGTCTTAGGCTGGGCTCTAAATATACAGGGAATTGCACTTCTGAAGACCCAGAAGAACAGGGAATTTGGGGTGGGCGAGAGGCAGGGACTCTGTGGGGATCATTGTGATGCCAATTCAAAGCCCTAGGGACTAGGGAAGCTTCTGCCTGGTACAGACATAGCTCTGGGCACAGCTTCTCGGCCGTTGCCCGGGCCTTAGCAATGCTCAGGGCAGGAGCTGCCACCCTCGGCGCTGCCTTTAGTGAGTGTGTGACACTGATCGGGAGCTGGATGGTTGGCAGGAGGTTCAGCCCCTCTCCCGGGGCCCCAAGTCTCACTCGCTTTCCATAAGGTCCAATTTAGCTGTCCCACCTTCTCCCCATTTGACAACTTGGTTTCAGCCCTTATTCCTGACTACAGTTTCTATATGTCTTAGAGCCATTCTTAAAAGATAAAGCATTTCTGGTGCCCTTGGATCAGCCTATGGATGTGGGAGTCACTTGCCCACCCCTTATGCAGGCCCCTGAAGCCTGGAGGGGGACAAAGTCACATGGCACATGGGGTGTGGAGAGCTTCCCCCCTTTTGTGCCAGGGAGCAAGGAGAATTAATCTAGAAAGGCAGGTGGGCAGTGCATGCAAATGGCTGGGGTTGGGTACAGTCCTCCAGACCATCCTGCAGACCAGGACTCCCAGGGTGGGTCTGGCAGAAAAATAGGGCCATTCCCATGGTGACCTTGAACTTTAAGCTTTATCTTCATGGTCCCTTCACTCTAGCCCAGTTGCCCACTCATCTGTCCCCCTGACCACCTCTGCCTGCACCATCTCCCTGCTGGGCTCTTCCTGGGTTCAAATCCCATCCATCCTTCACAGCTCAGCTCTGCCCCACCCCCTGGAGGTACTTCCTTAACTCCAGCCCTCCACACTCCTCCTCTCTTCCATGTTCTTATGCCTCTTCCAGGTAATTTACAGCTTCATTGGCTCTTTTCTTTTTTTTTCTTTTGAGACAGAGTCTCACTCTGATGCCTACGGTAGAGTGCTAGTGGTGTCATAGCTTGCAGCAACCTCAAACTCTTGGGCTCAAGAGGATCCTCTTGCCTCAGCCTCCCAAGTAGCTGGGACTATAGGCATGTACCACCATACCCAACTAGTTTTTCTATTTTTAGTACAGACAGGGTATTGCTCTTGTTCAGGCTGGTCTCGAACTCCTGAGCTCAAGCAATCTGCCTGCCTCAGCCTCCCAGAGTGCTAGGATTACAGGCATGAGCCACTGTGTCGGCCTCCATTGGTTCTTAATGTAAGCTATCTGGTGACTGATGGCCTTTGTAGGATCATCTTGCATTGATGTAGTTCTGGTAACTTTTCACACCTTACTTTCCAATGAATGTAAAAATTCTTGTAGAACTGCGCAGTCATTTACTTTTAAGCCTAGGTTGAATCTCTCCATCCTAGAGATGAAGAAACTGAGGTCCAGAGAGAGGACTGTTCTGCCCAAAATCACCTAGTCAAGGTCAGAGCTGCGGATGGAACTCAGGTCTCCCAGCTTTGTCCAGGTGAGAAGGATGAGGGTAAGAGGCTTTGGCTGTGCAGTTGGTACCACACTGCTACAGAGCAAACCAGAGCCAAGGTGGCCAGTGGCAGTCGGGGAGGCCTCATGCATCAGAGAGCAGCTGCCCACCTCGGTGGACCTATTCCCTGCCTCCCCGGAAAGGAACCCTCCTGCTTTGGAAAGGAGCATCTCCCTACCCCCTCAGTTTTCTCTTTTGAAATGGAAGAGATGGGCTGAGGGCACAGGCTGGCAGGGAGCTCTGGGCTGGGTCTGCCTTGGAAGGAGAGGGGCAGATGAGGTGGAGGAGTCAACTTCACCTGTTTCCCAGACTGGCTCTGGCTGCTGGGTGAGGTGTGTGTTTCCTGATTGACAGCCCGACCGAATTAAAGCCAGCCTGGGAATCTGGGGAGAATAAGTCTCTGTGAAATATTCATTATTAGAGTTCTGCTCTACGAGGGAGAGACAGGCTAAGCTGGACAAACAGCAGTTGAAGTGTGGCTGCTTGGGCTTCCCCAGTGTCCAGGGAGGATGAGGATTGAGCTACAGGGACAGGTTATGCTAGACTCAAGGCAAGGGCACAGCTGTGAGCCTGTTCTATTTTTTTATCTGACCCTGTTTTATCTGCTCTCCCCGGGAAGTTCCTGGAAGCCCTGAGGGTGGGAAGGAGTGGTGATTAACCTCATTTTGTAGGTGGTAGGGCTGAGACCCGCAGTGGCTAAGTGGTCCAGGTTCCACTCTAAGCAGCTGTGTGATACTATCCAAACCTCTTAGCTTTTCTGTTCCTTCACTCACAGTGGAGTTTGGACCTGATCAGTCACTTCCAGATCGCTTTCCCCCAGCCATGATGGACACACGTTTGCCTCTTCCATGGGCCTGAGCCACTTCTGGCCAGGGGATCTTATCCCTCTCTCCAGAAAACTCCTCAGAACAATGACCCCCAAAGATGGCTTTTCAGGATCACCCTTGAATCTGTTCTAATTTACATCACAAAATTCAAAGCTTTTAAACTCAGTTTTCAGGGATGAATGATTTACAGAGCATTTGAGCTACTGTCTTGAGAAATTTCAGCCTTCCCAGGTTCCTCCACTCAGGTTCTAAGATGCCCTAATTCTGAGTTTCTTGGTGTGCCTGAGGTCACATCCACTGAGGTGCAGTCCACTGGGCAGGACTGGGGGTCCAGCCTCCATGGCCCTCACTGATCTGGAGTCAGTTGCTGTGGGTTCTCACTCTACCTCCCCCCACCCCACCCAGAAACCACAAGATAGATGGGAAAGAAGGTCAAATGCCCAGGCCCATCATGCTGGGAGCACTCTCAGCCCCTCCCTGGGCTCTCCATCTCTCTACCTCCTTTTCTCCATGTCGCCAATGAGTACTGCACACGGGGAGGCTAATTTACCAAGCCTTGCTTGAGTCTTGAGATGCTAATAGGTCCCTTGGGGATGACAGGCTGGGGCGGAAGCCGGCACAGGAAAGCAGACTGCACCAGGCAGCTCCCACCTGGCACTGAGCACTTCAGCCCGCACTGGCACCTTTGAGAGCCTGATCAGAGTCATTCCTAGCAGGACAAGCTCAGCTCAGGGCACAGCTGGATTGCTCTGCAGGAGCCTCCAGACAGCACAGTGCCTCCCCAGCATGTCCAGGCTGGGAATTTTTCTTGCCCTCTTCCAGTGCTGACTACAGAGTCTGGGTGTGGTGGCTGCAAAGTGGGGTGCACTATTGCCATGGAACTTGAAGCCAGAGGAGGAAGGTGGAAAATTACCAGGTATTAGCACTGGGCGGAGGTTGGGGACTTCTTCAGGCATCATCTCATTCATTTCTAATCCCCCAACGGCCCTGCACTGCAGGCAGCATTACTCTATTTCCAGACACAGAAACCCCAACTCAGAGAGGCCAAGCAGCTGGCTGGGGACACACAGCTGGTAGGAGGCAGAGTAGGAATTCCGCCAGACCTATCTCTCTTCCCACTTCACTGCATCTGGGGCCTAACCCAGGGGAAGGCAAGCCAGGAATTGGAACCCCATGTGACAATGGACAAAAGGGAGACCCTCTTCCTATATCACCCTTCAACGTGCTGCTCCTTCTGAGATCCCAGCCCCGGCAGTGTCTTCTGTTCAAGAAGGAAGAGAATTTTCATATCCTGCCAGCAGACATCAATAATTTATGAACTGCTTCAGCCTGAGCAGAGAGCAATATTTTTTAATGTTTCTTCAAATCCAATATTAACAAGTTTTCTAAAAGGTGAAAATATTTGAATTAGGGGAAATGAATGTTTCACAAGCTGGCAGGGGAGCTGCCCTTTGAGATGGGCAGGGGGATAGCCAGGGAGACAGGACAGTCTTGGGCTGGGGCTGCCTCATCTGTTCTGAAGCCAAAGGTCCAAAGTCATCATTATTCAGAGGGGATGGGCTCTGGGCAGAGTGAGGGAGAGATTCAGGCTCAGTAAAGGGCCTTGAAGGGCTTTTGTCCCTGATACCTGTTAGGTGATGGTTATGGGTATCCAGGCCTAACACTACCGTGGATTTTTTTTTTTTTTTTTTTAGACAGAGGCTCATTATGTCACCCTGGGTAGAGTGCTGAGGCATCACAGTTCACAGCAACCTCAAACTCTTGGGCTTAAGCGAATCTTTGCCTCAGCCTCCTCAGTAGCTGGGACTACAGGCACCTGCCACAATGCCCCGCTATTTTTTGGTTGTAGTTGTCATTGTTGTTTGGCAGGCCCAGGCTGGATTTGAACCCACATACCCTCCAGTGTATGTAGTTGGTGCCCTAGCCACTGAGCTACAGGTGCTGAGCCAACCATGGATTTTAAATTCTGGCCTTTTGGGACCTGTCCTCTAGTGGGGCTGGTCCTTCAGTCCTTCCTGCACAGGTGAGTGTAGGCAGAGTCACCCTCTGTGGTGGATGGTGCTGTTGTTCAGCAAATATCTACTGTCTCCTCTTCACTGGGTGGCTGAGTATACAGCCCAACCCTGGAAACTTTGGCCTCGGCTGATGCAATCTGGGAAGGCACAACTAATGGCTTATCCAAGTAGAGGCCTTGAGTGAGTATGCATGGAAGGTGAGCTGTTGGGCCCTGGCCCTGTCCCATGAGGAGGGCACACCTCATGTAGTCACTGTTCCTTATACCTGGATCCCCAGATGAGATACCTGTGGGGCAGAGCAGAGTTACCACAGCCAACCTGTAGACTTGTGAGCTCATTAATAAAAGACACTGAGATAAGGAGGTTGTTTGTCACACAGCATCATCGTAGAAAAGTGAGCAGCCCCTCGCCTCCACTGCTTTTCCATCCTTTTGGAAAAGCATCTTCTTGCCCCTTATCCAGGTTCCCTGTTGTCAAATTCCTTCCCTTTGCAGAGTAACTCCCTTTCCTGTCAGGCATGCTCCCCTCTGGGAAAGCAGAGCAAGCTCCCCTACGTTTTCCACCATGAAAGCCCTGTTATAGCTTCAAGTCTTGTCTCAGCCTCCAGGGTCTAGTGGTTGTATTTTGGTAGCCATTGATTGGGGCCAGATGGGGAAGGGACACAGTTAGAAAAAGCAATTATGAATTAATTACTCTTTAAAGTTGATGATGTTTGGCTTGGTGCCCGTAGCTCAATGGTTAAGGGCGCCAGCCACATACACCAAGGCTGGCAGGCTCGAACCTCAGCCTCAGTCTGCTAAACAACAATGACAACTACAACAAAAAAATTAATGTTATGGTGCATGCCTGTAGTCCCAACTACTTGGGAGGCTGAGGCAAGAGAATCGCTTAAGCCCAAGAGTTTGAGGTTCCTGTGAGCTGTGATGCCACAGCACTCTATCAAGGGTGACATAATGAGACTCTGTCTCAAAAAAAAAATATATAGTTGAGGATGCTTATTTTTATATCCAATATAACATCAGTTTACAAACATTTGGAAAACAGCACACAAGCAAAAAAAAGTGTAGCGTGTCCTCCATCACTGCTGGATACCTCAGAGTCATGGATTCCTTACAATCTGAGACTCACAGGGGCTGCAGAAAGAGTTGGAATTTTGTTTTAAGAGACTACTTACAGGCAAGGCCACTAAACTTCCGGGCCTCAGTTTTCTCTTCTGTAAAACAAACATTCACACTGTTTTCGTAAGCATTAAGGTGAACACGGGAAGGAATCCACGGGAGGCACTTGGCTCATCTTCTCTTTCATTTTTGTTGTCTCTGCCACTTGGTCAGCCCTTTGACCTTAGGCCAGATGTAGAGCTGACCCTGAGCCTGAGTTCCCTCATCTGCAGATGAGGAGCACTATGCTTATCTCAGAATGTGGTTCCGAGTTCAGAACGGGAATGCTCCTGGTGTGCAGGAGGTTCTGAAATAATTTTCTTTTTTCTCTCCACCAGCTCCTCCTGTCTTTTCATTTCTGTGTGCAAGGCACACCTTTTCCAGATAGCTTTCCCCAGACCCCCCACTCCATTCAGGAGCCTCCTTTAGGACTCAGCTCCTGTGCAGAAAAGAGCTCATCACAAGCTAAAGACCTGACAGCTGAAGTCAGTAACAGACAACCTAATCGCAAATTAATTGAAGGTCCTGTCAACACGCCTCAGTCGTGGTCATGTGCTCCTTTAACCTACAGTGCTGCTCCTTAATTAAAGCAATTAGTGCTCAGCAGTGAGGGACAGCCTGGGTTTCTCAGGCCTCTGCCAGTTTCACACTTGCCCACCTTACCCGAGGACGGGCTAAGTCAGCCTGTTCACACCTGGTGCTCATCACATGGGCAGGCTCACACCTGGGCCACTTGATGGCTCTTACCAATGCAATTGGAAATAGAATCCACCGAGCAGGTGCAAAACAAGGCAGGAGGAGCGTGTTTTTTCTAAAGTAGGGACCACATTTTAGCACCCACCTTCCATTTTTCACACCAGTGACTGAACCACATCGGTCAGTGACTGACCTCCTGCATCAGTTTCCTGGGGACCAGGACACATGCTCCCCACCCATGAGCCCCTGCCTGTATCTGCTTGGCTTGGACTTTGCTCTCTGCTCTGAAGATAGTGGCAAGATATTAATATTACTAACGGCTAGGATGAGCCAAGCATGTGAAAAAAATGTTCAACATCACTCATCAGCAGGGAAATGCAAATTAAAACCACAATGAGCTGTCACCTCACACCTGTTAGAATGGCTGTTATCAAAAAGATGAAAGATAAGTGCTGGAGAAAAGGGAATCTTTGCACACTCTTAGTATGAATGTAAATTAGCACAGCCATTGCAGAAAACAGTATAAAATGGAAGTTCCTCAGAAACTGTAAGATAGCTGGGCACACTGGCGCATGCTTGTAATCTCAGCACTTTGGGGGGCCGAGGTGGGAAGATTGTTTGAAATCAGGAGTTGGGGGTTACGGCAGGTCATCATCGCACCACTGCACACCAGCCAAGGCAATAGGTAAGATCTTGTTTCAAAAAAGAAAAAGAATTAAAAATAGAACTATCATATTATCTGGCAATCCTACTACTAGGTACGTCTAGCCGAAGGAAAGAAAAGCAGCACATGAAAGAGATAGCTGTATGCCCACGTTTACTGTATCATTACAATAGCCGTGATACAGAATCAACCCATGTCCATCAACGGGTTAAAGAAAATGTGGTATATATGCACAGTGAAATACTGTAAAGCCTTTAAAAAGAAGGAAATCCTGGTATTTGCATAACACGGATGGAGCGGGATATTTTGTCGAGTGAAAAGAGAGGCACAGAAAGACAAATACGGCATGATCTCCCTTTAATGTGTAATCTAGAAAAGTCAACCTCATGGACGCCGAGCGCGGGATGGTGGGTCCGGGGCGGCGGGGGGGGGGGAGGTGTTGTAGGGCAGGGAGATGTTGGTCAAAGCATACAAAGTTTCCATTAGACAGGAGGAATAAATTCAACATGGTGACTATAGTCGATAAAAATGTACTGTGTTCTGGAAAATTGCTAAACGGGATTTTTGAGTGTTCTTTCCACAAAATGTACATAAAGTAATGCATATGTTAATAAGCTCGCTAGAGTTAGCCATTCTACAAGGTACACATATATCAGAGCAACATGTTGTATGCAATAAATATATATTTTTGAAATTTTATTTTATTTATTTATTTATTTTTAAATTTCAGATTAACATGAGGGTACAAACGATTAGGTTACAATGTTTGCATTTGTTGGGTAAAGTCCAAGTTGTAACTGAGCCCCTCACCCAGGGCGTGTGCTGTATACCCTTTCATTGTGCGCCATGGGTGAGAGTTTATCCCCCCCTTCCTCCCTCTCCCTGCCCCCTTCTTGAATCTAATTTTTTTTTTCTCTTATGGGGGTGTTGTTGTTTATCTATTGGTCTCATGTTAGTATAGTGCATTGGATACTTGCTTTTCCATTTCCTTGATATTTTACTAAAAAGAATGTGCTTCAACTCCATCAGGTAAATACAAAAGAGGTAAAGTCTCCATCTCTTTTTGTGGCCAAATAAGTGTATACAATTTTTATTTGTCAATTTAAAGCTATGAATTTTTTTTTAAAAGAGAAGAAAGCGTTCCAGTTCTAGGTTTGGCTCCCAGCTCAGGCTGCATGACCTCAGATAAATTAACCTAAGTCTCAGTGTCCTCATCAATAAAGTGGGGTGATAGTGGCACTGGCTGGCAGGGCTCCATCCCATGGGAAATGTATGCATTTTTTTTTTTCTTGAGTGATGGGGATGAGTCACCAGAGTGGGCAACACAGAATCAGCAAGAAATAGGTTCACCCATGACAAGAAATCTTAGACAGTAGGAAGAACTGATTGTTGTTGTCTTTAAATGATTTTATTCCTTATGAGAATAAAACCCAAAACTTATAAAGGGGTATCCTGTGAAAAGTGTTCCTTTCTCTCTAGACGCCCAACCTCCACCCCATAGCAGTCCCCTTCCCACTTTCTTGTGGGAAGTTGTTTGCATTTCATTTTATAGGTGATTCATTTAGTCAACTCCTTTCTTAGGTTGTTTCAAGAGATGCTTCAATAAAAGAGCCTAAGATACATGTCCTCTGTGGGATAAATAACCAGAAATGGAATTCCTGGATCAGAGGGAGTGTGAATTTTTAATTTGGAAAGGCCAAATTGCCTTCTTCAGAGATTGTACTAATTTACACTTTCACCAGTAGTTTATGAAAATGTGTCACATCACTGATTTGATAGGTGGGGGGGGAAGCTATCTCTTTGTACTGTAATTTGCGTTTCTTTTATGAGTGGAGTTGAGCGTCTTTTCATCCATTTAAAAACCCTTCTTCTTCCTTGTGAACCATTCACTGTGCTTTCCTTACTAGTTTTGCATCTGGATTGTTCCTTTTTCTTGTGGATTTGGAGGAATCTTTACATAATTAAAAAAACAAACACTCTGCCTGTTCTAAGAGATGCCATTTTGTTGGTTTGCTTATGATATTTTTTCCCTGAAGGAAATCTTAATTTTTATATAGTCAAATTTATCAACTTTTTCTTTATGGCTTCTAGGTGTTATACTTTATTTTAAATATTGTTTCAGTCTGCAAATTAATATTATTTTTATGGATTCCTTTTTATGTGTAAGACTTTGATATGTTTGAGATTTAGTGTAGTCTGAGGTGCAATGTTTGGGCCAGTGCTTTGTACATTTTCAAGTAGTTTTCTTTAATGCTGATTAATTATCAAATTCAGCCTTATAAAAATCATTGGGGCATGCAGGTAAACTTGAATTTGCTCCACTTTTTTGGTAAAGAGAGATTCAAAGCAACTTTGTTGTCCAGATAGCTACTCAATTGTTCTATTTATTTTACAAAGAATCCATCTGCTCCCCAGAGATTTAAAACATAACCTTTACCAAATTCCTGTTGCTTTCTGATTTCATTCTATACAATTTTTTCTGCTCTGTTCATCTAATTTCCATTGCTTCATACTGTAGGGTGTCCCAAAAGTTGCCCCTGAAGAGGAAAATGGGAAATTGTAGCTAAATATACGTTTATTTACAAAATATTCATTACAAACTCTTTTGTTTTATTTAAAATTAATACGAAGGTAGAAATTTTTAGGTTATATTGTTCTCACTTCCAAGGTAAAGTTCAAGTTGTAGTTGAGCCCTTCACCCAGGGAGGCTGTGCGCCCAACCTCACATTGTGCACATTAGGTGAGATCCCACCAATTGCCCTCCCTCCTCCCGCCAATGCCCTTCACCCTCCTCCTCCTCCACTCTCCGTCTTCTCCCTTTCCCCTTGGTAGGCTATGTTTGTGTTTTATTGTTCGTGTGGGCATGTAATTGTTAATATATTGACTTCATATTGAGTACATTGAATTTTTTTTCATTCTTGAGATACTTTACTAAGAAGAATGTGTTTCAACTCCATTCAGGTAAACATAAAAGATGTAAAGTCTCCATCTTTTCTTATGGCTGAATAAGTCCTCCATGGTGTACATATGTCACGGTTTGTTAATCTATGAATGGGTTGATAGGCATTTGGGTTGCTTCCACGACTTGGCAATTATGAATTGAGCTGCAATAAACATTCTGGTGCAAATGTCTTTGTGGTAAAATGATTTTTGTTATTCTGGGTAGATACCTCGTAATGAAATCATGGGATCAAATGGAAGGTTGATTTTTTTGAGACAGAGTCTCATTTTGTCAATATTGGTAGAGTTCCATTGTATCACAGCTCACAGCAACTTCAAATTCTTGAGCTTAAGCGATTCTCTTGCCTTAACCTCCCAAGTAGCTGGAACTACAGGCACCTGCCACAATGCTTGGCTATTTTTTTTTATAGACAAGGTCTTGCTCTTGCTCAGGCTGGTCTTGGCTCCTGAGCTCAGACGATCCACCCATCCCAGAGTGCTAGGATTACAGGTGTGAGCCACTGTGCCCAGACTTCGACTTTTAGTTCTTTGACAATTCTTCACACTTCTTTCCATAAAGGTTGTATTAGTTTGCAATCCCACCAGCAGTGTAGAAGTGTTCTCTTCTCTTCCCATCTGCAGATTTGGGACTTTGTGATATGGGCTAATCTTATTGGAGTTAGGTGATATCTCGGAGTAGTTTTGATTTGATTTCTCTGATGATTAAAGATGATGAGCATTTTTTCATGTGTTTGTGTTGTGCCCAGTTCTCGAAATCCCCACAAGGACCACCAGAGAGCCAAGTCCGATGCAAAAGCAAAAGAGCTGTTTTATTGCAAGCTCGAGCTTGGACTCTTGGGGTCTCCGTTACAACGGATTCAAGCCAGGAGCCCTGAGCTCTGGAACAGGGGTATTTTTATAGGATAGCACAGCAAAGTAGGCGTATACAAGTTAAACAAAGGGATTGCTTCTGGATTGGTTGCCACTGGTCCTGCCATATGGCCCATTCCAGGAGTCAGTTTCTGATTGGACACTGATGACTCATGGTACAAGAACCAGCAATTCACGGTGACTCATCAGTTTTGAACAAAATGGCTGGCGGAAGCCAGAATGACTGAACCCTTAAAATGGCGTCGGTCTGGTTCTCTTAAATATGGTGTTGGTCTGGTTCTCTCATTTGTTGACCATTTGTCTGTCATCTTCAGAGATGTTTCTTTTCAGGTTTCTTGTTCACTTATAAATGTGGTTGTTTGTTCTTGTTGATTAATTTGAGTTCTCTGTAGATTCTAGTTATCAGTCCTTTGTCAGATTCATAACATGCAAAAATCTGCTCCCATTCCGAAGGCCGTCTGTTAGGTTTGGTTGTGGTACCCTTAGCTTTGCAGAAGTCTTTTTCCCTTGATTAAATCCCATTTATTTATTTTTGAAGTTGCTGCAATTGCCGGGGGTGGGGGATCTTCCTCATAAAATCTTTTCCCAGGTCAATATTTTCTTCTTTTTTTTTCTTTTTTTTTTTTTTATTATAGATAAAAATATGCACCATAGATGTGGCCCAACCCATCACCCTCCCTCCACCCAAACCTCCCCCCTCCCTTCCCCTGCCTTGGTCCTTTCCTCATAGTCTTGTGGTATAGTTGGGTTATAGCCTTCATGTGAAAGCTATAGTTTAGCTTCATAGTAGGGCTGAGTACATTGGATACTTTTTCTTCCATTCCTGG
>CAUYPK010137984.1:0-13807 GCA_963574355.1 Loris lydekkerianus
GATTGATAGGATTACACCTGCGGTGCATCTTACACGGGTATATGTAAAACTTAGTAAATATGGAATGTAAATATCTTAGCAAAATAACTAAGAAAATGCCAGGAAGGCTATGTTAACTAGTGTGATGAAAATGTGTCAAACGGTCTATGAACCAAGTGTATGGTGCCCCACAATCATATTAATGTTCACAGCTATGATTTAATTAAAAAAAAAAAAAGAATTTCAAATATGGATTCCAAGGAAGCGTAATGAAATCCAAAAAATAAATGGAAAACCAACTCAAAGAAACCAAACAATAATTCAGGAAATAAGTGAAAAATTCACTTACAAAGTTGACATTAAAAAAAAAAAATAGAATTTCTGGAAAGGAACAATTCATTTTAGGAAATACAAAACACAGTGGAAAGTTTTAAGGATAGACTAGACCAAGCAAAAGAAAGAATCTCAGAACTTGAGACAACTCTTTCAAATTAACTCAGTCACTCGAAATTAAAGAACAAAGCTTGACTAGGATTGGACAAAGCCTACAAGAAATATGGCATGTAACACAGCCAAATATAAGAATCATAGGCATCTCTGAGGTTAAAGAAGAAAATGTACAAAGGCTGGAAAACCTGTTTGAGGAAATAATTGAGGAAAATATCCCTGGTATTGCTAGAAATTTAGATATAGCAAGTACAAAAAGTTCAACAAATACACGTGAGATTCAATACAAAGAGGCAATCACCAAAACATAGCCAGTAGACAGGCCACACTCAGGACCATGAAGGAAAACTTGGGAACCAATAGGCAAAAACATCAAGTAACTTACAAAGGAAAACCCATCAGGCTAATTGGAGACTTCTTGGTAGAAACCTTATAAGCTAGAAGGGATTATGACCTCATCTTAAAAAGAACAACTGCCAGCCTAGAAATATTTTACCCTGAAAAATTAAGTTTCATGTATGAAAAAGAAATAAAGACTATTCCAGACAAGCAAACACTGAGGTAATTTGTTAAGACCAGTCCTGCCCTGCAGGAAATACTCAGAATTGCATTATACAATAAACACCAACAAACATAAAATCATCCAAAAGCTAAAGCTCAGAGCTCATAAAAAACAGATATCACAAGAGGTAAAACAAAGCAATAAGGAATTACACAACAGGTTGAACTGAGCAGCATTGAACTTATCAACTACACCAATCAATATGAATGGTCTGAATGTCCTACTGAAGAGACAGAAGTTGGCTGAATGGAAGAAAAAAAACACAAGTCAGATTCTGCTGTCTCCAGGAAACACTTATAACCTACAAGGACTCATACATTCTTAGGGTGAAGGGATAGCAATAAATATTCAACACAAACAAAAATCAAAAGAAATCAGGTATGGCCATTAATTGACTTTACATCAACAATAGTAAAAAAAAAAAAAAGACAAAGGTGGTAATTATATAATGGTAAAAGAAGCACTTCAACAAAAAAATCATAACAATCCTAAATATATATGCACCTAATACAAGAACACCCAGACTTATCAAATAAATTATACTGGATATAAGCAGAGAGATAAACAGCAGCATAACTGCTGAAAACTTTTAACACCCCACTGACAGGGATAGTCGCATTATCCAAGTAGAAAATAAATAAAGAAATACTGGATTTAAATGGGACTCTACAACAAATGGCCCTAAGAAGTATTTACAAAACATTTTACCCCAAAACTACTAAATATACATACCTTTCTAATGTCTCCACAAATGCAAAAAAAAAAAAAAAAAAATTGAACTCATACCAGGTATCTTCTCAGACCACAGTGAAATAAAACTAGAAATTAACTCCCAGGGAAATGCTCAGTTCTACACAAAGTCATGGAAATTAAACAAACCTGCTACTGAATTACTATTGGGTCAGTAATGAAATTAAGATGGAAATCAAAAGATTTCTAAAACTGACAAAGAACCATAAATTTTCAAAGTCTGTGGGATTTAATGTGAAGCAGTTCTAAGAAGAAAATTCAAAACCTTAAATACCTATATCAAAAAGATCACAAATTAACAATCTAACACCACATCTCAAGGAACCAGAAAAGGAAGAGCAAACCAAACCCAAAGCCAGCAGAAGAAATAACTAATATAAGGGTAGAACTGAAAACAATACTAAGGATGAATGAAATAAAAAATTGATCCTTTGAAAAGGTAAAACTGATAGACCTTTCTAGATAAATCTTTCTAGATTCACCATAAATAGAAAAGGACCCAAATAAGATCAGTCAGAAATTAAAAAGAATATATTATAACAGATACCACAGACATACAAAATATCATCTGTTATTATGTAAAAATCTCAATAGGCATAAACTCAAAATGTGGAGGAAATGGAAAAATTCCTGGAATCACAAAGCCTTCCAAGAATCAATCACTAAGAAACACAACTCCTCAATAGATTTAAGAAGTAATTAAAAAAAAAAAAAAAAAATCCCTGGGCCAGATGAATTCACACCTGAATTTTACCAGACCTACAAAAAAATATTAGGTACCCATGCTGCAGAAATTATTTCATAACATAAAGAAAGAAGGAATCCTCCCCCCAATACAGTCTACAAAGCCAGTATCACCTTAATACCAAAGCCAGGATATAACACTACAAAAAAAGAAAACTAAAGACCAATATCCCTCATGAATAGACATGCAAAAGTCCTTTCTAAAATCCTTGCCATCTGAATTCAATAGCACATCAAAACAATGAGCCAGTGAGACTACGTGGGCTTCATCCCACGGATGCAAGGATGGTTAACATACATAAATTAATTAATATGATTTGCTACAGAAACAGAAACAAAAACAAAACCATGTGATAATTTCAATACATGTGGAAAATCATTCAACAGATGTGAACAGCCTTTCATGATGAAAACCCTCAACAAACCAGGCACAGAAAGAACATATCTTAGGATTATAAAAGCCGTGTATAATAAACTCACAGCCAACATCCTACTGAACAAGGGAAGTTAAAATCATTCCTCCCTAAGAACCGGAACAAGACAAGGGTGCCCACTGTCACCAATTCTATTCATCAGAGCTAGGAGTCCCAGTCAAAGCAATCAAGCAAGAGGGAGAAACAAAGGCATCAAAATCAGGAAAGAAGAGGTCAAATTATTGCTTTTTGCTGACAATATGATCTTATATGTAGAAAAACACCCAACATTCCCCCAAGAGATTCCTAGAATTGATAAATAAATTCAGCAAAGTCTCGAGTTGCAAAATCAACATACACAAATAGAAGCCTTTCTGTACACCAGAGACAGTGGAGCTGAGTGTCAAGTCAAAGACTCAATACCATTCACAACTGCTACCAAATAAACAAATAAATAAAATACCTAGGAGTATACTTAAATAAGGATGTGAAAAAATCTCCTCAAGGAGAAAAACAAACTACTGATGAAACAAATCATAGATAACACAAACAAATGCTGGCATGGATGCAGAAAAAAAGGAACACTTATCCACTGTTGGTGGGACTGCAAATTAGTACAACTTCTGTGGAAAACAGTAAGGAGATTGCTCAGAGAACTAAAAGCAAACCTATCATTTGATCCAGCCATCTCATTACTGGGATTTATCTAAAGGAAAAGAAGTCATTATATCAAAAACACAGCTGTACTCAAACGTTTATTGCAGCACAGTTCACAATTGCAAAGATGTGTAATCAACCCAAGTGCCCATTGATTCATGAGTAGGTTAACAAATGTAGTATGTGCCCATACTCTGGAATACTACTCAGCCATAAAAAGGATGAATTAATGCCTTTTGCAACCGACAATTTGCCTAGAACTGGAGGGCATTATCCTAAGTGAAATATCTAAAGAATGAAAAATCAGGGAGGCGCCTATGGCTGAAGGAGTAGGACACATGCCCCATACACCGGAGGTGGCAGGTTCAAACCAAGCCCTGGCCAAAAACTACAAAAAAAAAAAAAAGGAAAACCAAACACCATGTGTACTTGCTATTAAACTGTAACTAACCAGTGAACATACAGGTGCACAAAACTCAGTGGAAATAAAGCAGGAGAGGAAAAAAAAAAGGATGGGTGAAACCCTACCTAACAGGTTCAATGAGCACTATTGGGTGATGGGCTCACTCATATCTCTGACTCAAGCATTTCATAAGCTATTCATGTACCTCTGGTAATATTTTGAAATTAAACAAAAATAAAAAGTAATAAATATTTGAATGGTTAGGTAATATAATGACTATCAGAGGAAGAAATACTCATAAAAATATAGATTATAAAAAGTGTGAGAGACGAAAATTGTGGCACTATATGAAAAGCTCAAATGCCAATAAAGATGAAATATTAGGATGGCGCCTGTGGCTCAAAGGAGTAGGGCGCTGGCCCCATATGCTGGAGGTGGCGGGTTCAAACCCAGCCCTGGACAAAAACTGAAAAAAAAAAAAAAAAAAAAAGACTGAAATAGTAAAAGAAAAATATGAAATAAAATCAAACAGTTAACAAAATTAAAAAATGTAAAATTATCTAGTATAATCAAGAATAAATTAAAATTAAATTTCTAATAAGAATACAAAGAATTGATACAAAGTTAATGCACAAAAATATTAATAGTAATTTTCTGAAGGAGGAGTCTTTTTAACTGTAATTCCTGACAATTTTACTGTAACATAATTTTTCTACGTTTTTATAGTCCTTAAAGTCAGAATATTTAATTTGAAATTTAAGTTTCAAATAGCATCAGAGTGCAAGAGGCAGAAGCAGCCCACGTTTTTTATGCTGGGTACATGTGTCTATCCTTCAGCAGGTATTATATTTCATATTATACAGAGAACATTCCTTTAGCTAGGTTGCTTTTATTGTGTTGCTGCATTAAAAGTGCATTTTCCAGCCAGTTTATTGCATTTCTTTGTGAGATAAATATTTACCAGGGATTCATTCCTCTTCTGCATGAATTTGCTATGGTATAGAGAAGATGAATTCTTAAGAGGAGGGTGTCTACTTGCTATTTTCTTTTCTGTTTTATTTGGTTGCTACACGTGCATTGAATGTTTCCATTAAACTGAGTCCTAGATCTTTTGCCTCCTTTTTCTTTTTCTTGCCTGTCTTGTCAGTGTATTAAAAGCACATTTTTTTCCTGTGGAATTAGATCCCCATCTTCTCATCTTGATGAAATTTTGTCTCTTCACCCGAGAATTGTAGATCACAGGATAATTCAGTAATACTTTAAATCAAAGAATTTAATAAAACTGTTATGTTGAATACAATTTAAAGGTGCTCTAAAATAGATTAGCCTAAAATATATGGCCTGCCTTCCAGTTTCTATAATCTTGTGTAGATAAAGACGATGAATACTTATCTGAGCTAAATACGGAATTAAAATGTAAATTATATGCATAAATATGCATATAAATACACACATACCTATATATCAATAAAGAGAATTCACACGGAATATTTTAGAGACAGGAGAAACTGATGGTACTGGTAAATAGCAAAAGCCCTTAATTTGTCCCCAAATTAATTTCTTCTCTCTCTCATGTCCCCATTCATTTTTGCTTCTCTCTCTCCTTCTCTCTCTTCCTCTGTGTGTGTGTATGTGTGTAACAAAAGAGAGCAGGTTAAAAAAAAAAAAAAAAATGTTTAGGCTGTAATTTTCTTTTTTTTTCTTTTTTTTTTTTTTTTTTTTTTTTTTTTTTTTTGCAGTTTTGGCCAGGGCTGGGTTTGAACCCGCCACCTCCGGCATATGGGACTGGCACCCTACTCCTTTCAGCCACAGGCGCTGCCCCTAGGTTGTAATTTTCTACCTTTGCATCACACCTAAAGCTAAGTTGTCTAAAATTATCAATTATATTTATTTGTTCCTTTTGAGAAATACCCCCCCCCAAAAAAGTATTCTGTTCACCTTTCATCCATTTTTTATAAAAAATAGAAAACCTGTAGCTTCAAAATATTTTGTCAAGCACTGCAATTTGGAGAACTGATTTTTTTTAAATTCTAAAATATTTAAACCAATTATTTTAAAGACATCCCCCCAAAAGTACATACAGTAAATTTTTATATGGCCTTTTCAAGTTTTTTCACATCCCTGAGTCTCAATTTTTTACATTTTTTAGAATAATATTTTTTCTTCTTGAAAACATAATGGTCATTATACAAACTTTAGGGGAAAAACGCCAAGATGAAAACGAAACAAAACTACAATCATCACTAAAATTCTGTAGTATCACCTATACACCTCATACATTTGTTAACATGTATATCTAGAAGGAACGCATGTAAATATATTAAACTGAAGTCATATTATTCACCCGATTATTAATAAAAGTCATCATATTTAGCATTTAGGATAAACAAATCATAAGTGAAATGAAATTGCTAAATCTCAGATAACATATTTTGCTTTAAATTTAAGTTCTGAAAATCCTTTAGTAGTAAGGAAAGGTGATGTGAAAAAATAGATCAAGAAATTCTTGATTTTTCTTTGTCCTTAATGTTTCAATATAGGAGAATTTTGACTTATCTCTATTATGAAATCAGAAAAAGCTTGCATTCACTCTCCACTTCCTATTTTTGTTAATTACATTACCTTTTTTTTTTTTTGCTTTTGGCAATGTTCAAATATTTTTGTTCTATTGGTATGTTCCAATTTTTCTGGTGATTTAATCATGGAATACTGCATTAACGTGCTGACTTTGGCCACAGCTTTTCCACCTCCTGCTTATTAGTCTGTAACTGTCAGGTAATTGTGGGGTGGGCAGTATTTGTTGCTTACAAAGATTTCTAGTTGCTCTCAACATAAAGATCCACGTTTTGATGTTGCATTTTGGGTTCTGAAAATGATGGGAAATTTTCTCTAACTTAACTTTGCCAAAACCGTCTCCATGAGGGAGAGATACTTCATAGTCTTCTGTACCAAAAGTTACTGTGAACTTCTATCTACTGTGCAAAACAAAGAACTCAGTATGAAGACAGGAAGAAAAACACAAGCTCAGAGATTTTGTTGTGTTTAATTGCCATGAAGTGACTAACAAGACATACAATTTGTGAATTGTCTCTCTTTCCTACCCTAGCCTTGCTTTATGACTTTATACAATTATCTAAAATGTATTTAACAAACTTTGACATCTATGCAAATATAGGAGTTTACATTTCAGATGATAAAGAAAGCTTCTTTTAGAAAACAATTTAACAAGAGCATTCATCTAAAGCAGGAGTCCTCGAACTGAGGCCCACGGGCCACATGAGGCGGTGTGATTGTAGTTGTTCCTGTTTTGTATTTTTTACTTCAAAATAAGATATGTGCAATGTGCATAGGAATTTGTACATAGTTGGGTTTTTTTTTTAAACTATAGTCCAGCCCTCCAACGGTCTGAGGGACAGTGAATTGGCCCCCTGTTTAAAATGTTTGAGGATACCTGATCTAAAGAATGGGTTTTGTTTTTTAAATTATGAGATAAAATCATCACATATGACAAAGAATTGAACAGCAAAAATTACTCCAGCCTTTTTCTTAGTATGATTAGTTAGGGCATAAGTTGTTATTTATCTTCTGTTTTCTAAATTGTTTTTTCTCCAGTGTTCTTATCAACACAAAGAAAACAATTGATAATTCAGTCCATGAGCAGAATAATTTCAAGACCCAATTATTTTCTCATCATTTCTCTTCAATGATGGTTGGTTCCCTTTTTAAATAAAAATTTATTTTCCTAATTTTATATTTCTTCTTCTTAAGAGAAAATGTATATTGTTCTGTATCCACACTGCTGAATTTCCTGAGCCCTTAGTAGTGGAGAATAAATGTCTGTTGAGAATGGCTTTTTTAGCAGGGTATAAAATCTCTACATAGATTAAAGTAGGTTCCTAATGAAATTATATAGGTACATATATAATTTCTATGTAAAAATCATATGTTAAAAGTCAGAGTTTGCTTAAATAATACATCCTAATTTTTACTCTTCTATTTTAGTTTTGAAATGCTTTTAAAATATTATCTCTATTGATACACAGTTTTCACTAGTACTCCCACTTTATTGTATGTGATTTTATAACTTTACAAACTATACCTATTAAATTTTGAAATTTGCTGAAAACTCAACAAAAAAAAAAAAAAAGAAAAGTATACTTGGTGACTGAATTAAATTTTCCTAAAACAAAAGGTGGTGATGGTTAGTTTTATTTATCAAGTTGGCCAGGCCAGAGTACCCATATATTTGGTTAAATACCACTCTAGATGTCAATGTGAAGATATTTTTTAGATAAGCTTAACATTTTAAATCATTTAAAGTGAACATTAAATAACATCACCCTCTATAATGATGGTGGGCCTGTCCAATCAGTGGAAAGCCTTAAGAGAAACAGACCAAGGGTCTCCGAGGAAGAGAAAATTCTGCCTTCTGACAGCCCTTCACTCTGTAACATCACTATGTCTCTGTGTGTGTGTGTTAGAGAGAGAAAGAGAGAGATCTATTGGTTCTGTTTCTGTGGAGAACCTAATGCATGTTTAAAATAAATCTATAGATTAAAAAAAATCCTTTTTTTTTTTCTAATTTGAGGTATGTCCTGGTGTGTTAATGAAATTCAAGGAAAAAAAAAAAATGCCATAATATTTTTCCTTCTTTTTCTTCTTACTATCTTTCTCTATTATAAAAATCTTGATAAATGTGACATTTTTGTTTGTTTTGCTGTCTAATAAATCCCCTCCTAGACCAATACAAGACTCATATGAGTATAAGCTTAAAAACATGCGGTGGGTGGATTAATATTATCTGTTTCACAATTATTATGGCATAATGTACATAAGAAATAAACAAGAAGTACCATGTGTTGTGCCTCTACTATGTGCTAAATCTTTTATGTTTATATTACCATGTTCAATCTCCTCCATAATCATGAAAAGTAGGCATTAACAGGGTGGCACCTGTAGCTCAAAGTGGTAGAGCGCTGGCCCTATATGCTGGAGGTGGTGGGTTCAAGCCCAGCCCCGGCCAAAATCTGCAAAAAAAAAAAGTAGGCATTAACAATTCCATTTTCTAAGGCAACTTAAACTCAGACAATTTAAGTTACATGATGTGCAGAAATGTTGGGAAACTATGATCTCACTTCAACACCATGCTCCTTGAACTACAAAACTCACTTTGAAACTGTAAAACATATGGTTTATACAATTATCATCATTCTTGTTATTGTTATTTTTCTTCCATTTTTTTGTAAAATTTTTATATTCTCAAAGTCTACTCTTTTTCCTGACTACATGATTCAGACTCAAGCTTTTTCTTAAGATAAAATCAGATGATGCTAAGCAAAGGCATTCACATGAAGTTTCTATTTTCATGAACCCAAATTAGGCGACAGAACTGAAAGATGCTGTCCCTTTAATGTTAATTGTACAGCGGACTTAATTTTCCAAACTACATATAGTCTCTGAAGGATTCTATAAAAGTGCCTGTGTATAAATGAATACAATTTCTGAGTGTATCTGGATGTTTTTTAAAGAGACCTGTGATGAATCTTTTGCTAAGAGGAAGATCACTTCTGTTTTTAATGAAATGCTTCTCTATTAATTAACTATTATAATTTTATCCTGTATAGGTAAATGTGTCTGTGAAAGCATTCACTTGTCAAGACTAAAAGAACATGTCATAAATTCATGAAATAGAAAAACTGAGCATTAGACCAATAAACTGAAAAAGTGTTCTTATTTTAACACACACTAATAATGTCAGTGTGGCTTCTTAACTCTTAGCCAACATACCAAAATAATGTGAAATTTCTGATAATACCCTGATTCCAAGTTCTCAACAGACAAGGAATCTGCTGGCACCTTGATCTTGGATTTCCAAGCCTCTAGAACTTTAAACTATAAATTTCTCTTCTTTACAAATTACCTAGTCTATTTTGTTGTAACAGCCAGAACAAACTGAGGCAAGGGTTACCCTTGGCTTTCAGAAAGCAAAGAAAATTTAGGTCCATTCTTCATAAAAATGTTCAACATATATGTTGTAATTAATTGTAGGGAATTTCCAATCATGCAAAGAAAAGAAGACCCTATTAGGACAAGGAATAATGGACTCCAAAATAATGCATTAGATATATATGTTATATGATGGAATGTATTTTAAGAAATTAACTTTATACATATGTGGCTTGAAATTTACAATTGCATAAATTTAGATCTTCAAATATCAAGCAAAAATTAGATCCTTTCAATTTCTGGTTCTAAGTACAGCATAAATTGTGAAGAGCACAGAGCCTGAATTATTTCTTAGTGAATAAAGAAACTCAAGTGGTGAGATGTGCCCTTGACCAACTTAGCAGAGGAAGGACACACACTTCTTTTTATTATTAAATCCTTTCTCTCTGATGACTTGCCTGAGGTAACAAAGAATTAATAGTAAAAATGGGAAATAAGCATCATGTGCTTCCTTTCTTATGAAGATCATGCTCCTGACCCACTATTGGAAGAGCATGCACTTTTGAATTATTTATCTAGGGTAGTGAGATTTGTGTTGATCTAGACACAATTTCTGCATTTAGGTACGCTCTGTTTATAAAAACTATGAATCAACTTCTCTGCTTTTCAATTTGGAAATTCTCTGAGGCAACTTTGCAAAACTCATTCTATTAAAAAATATATATATATATATATAGACCCAAGTTTTCAGAAACCACGCTACACTTGTAACTTAATCTGCAGAAGGAACAAAATGAATTAAATTCTCACTGAAACCTCAGTCCCTTACGAAATTGAATCAACACACTGATTCGCCCTTTGGTTTCATCTAACCCGACTTTAATTAATACTTTGAAGTTGTATTTCAAAATCTCACAGGACACAAGTGGGAGCTAAGAACTCCCCCTTATGTTTGCTTGGGGCGTTGACCATGATTGACTATGAGTTTTCACGTTTTATGTAAAGAATCTTCATGTCTTATTTATTTATTATTAAATCATAGCTGTGTACATTAGCGCAATCATGGAGCACCATACACTGGTTTTATACACCATTTGACGTATTTTCATCTCACCGGTAAACATAGCCTTCCTGGCATTTTCTTAGTTATTGTGTTGAGACATTTACACTCTACATCCATTAAGTTTCACATGTACCCTTGTAAAATGCACAGTATAACTACACGAGATAGGCTTCTACTCAATAATAATTAAATAAATATCTATAGTGGAGAAAGAAAATAAAGAAGTTACTTGGAAGAAGAGCAGTTTTTCTTTTGTTTTTTTGTTTTTTCTAAAAAAATGGACAAAATCACTTTAGTAGTGTTCTCCATTTCTTGGACTTAATCAGCTGTCCGTCTATTATGTTTGAAACCAAACACCCTGACCAGGAGGCTCTGTCCTAAGGAGTTGAGTCCTTATCGGGTTCACTCGTGTGAATAATCAAAGGAATTACAGGATTTCAACCTCAGTCAGCATGTTACACTTGACTTTATTTAACCAGAGATTCCACTTCCACCCTTGGAAAGAGCATTTGCTGTCCTTTACTTGAGCAGGCCAAATGGTTTAAGTATCTTCTTCCTGATACTTTGGGACTTAAGCTAATGGCATTTAATAAAAGATACCACTGATTTTCATTCTACTAAGTAATTTATAAGGCCTACCGTTTTTTGTGTGTGTTTGTTTTTGTCTGAAGCCTTCCAATTGGGGAATGAGTGTTGGAGCGCCCCCTTCCTCTCCCCTTGAGGGCAATTGCACTGCACAGAGGGGACTGGGAGGAGAAACAGCGCATGCAAAGAGAATCTTTAAGGAAAGGGATGCTGGGCTTTCCAGAAAGAGCTCAAATATAATAAAACTGTGTAGGTTTCAGGGAAGATGAACTGTCATAAGAGAGAGAAAGGGAAACAACAATTCTTCTGGAGAAAAGCATTTGACTTGTTCCTAGAAAAATATTTGTTGACTTTCAGAATGCTTTTAAATATTATAATTAAAAATTCAGTAGAAATGCTAAAGTTTTTTTCAATAATTAAATGATATTCACACTGTTTATCTGTTTATCACAGGTGCTGACCAATCAAAACAGGTAGATAATGATGGATACCTAATCTCTATCTATATATACATTATAATTTTTAAAGATTCAACATTTGGGTAGTGCCTGTGGCTCAAAGGAGTAGGGCGCTAGCCCCATATGCCAGAGGTGGCAGGTTCAAACCCAGTTCCAGCCAAAAATTGCGAAAAAAAAAAAAAAAAAGATTCAATATTTATGGATCATCCAGTATTTACCTTGACTGTTCTCAAAGCTTTCCTGTACCTAAATACAATTAACCCTCATTGCAATCTTCCTAAAAATTCCATTTTATTTTTGTTTTATTACTAGTAACAATGAAAGAGGTCAAACGCCATACCCCAAATTACACACCTGGAAAATGGGGGAGAGATTTTTAAACCAAGTTCCTCAATGTGAAATTCAGTTACTTTAACTCTCACTGCTGTTTTCCTCTCTTTTCTCCCTCTCTGTCCCACCCATCCATCCACACACACATGCACCCACACACGCCGCTTATACACAGAAGTTTCCAAGTCCTTTTCACCTTAGTGCTTGCTGCCTTTTGTGAAGTAACTAAATAGTGTCATTTTCCAAAGTAGTTGGTGAGCGCTCAGAAGTTTACCAGATTTCTGAGATAAGGATTAAGACATCATGTGTGCCAAGTCAATGCCACAAATAGTCAAACAGGAGTCCGTTGGCCCAGTTACTCAATTTCCGATAACTCAGTAGTTGTAATCATTAGACTGTTTCTATCTGATCTTTTCTACCCCATAGTTATCTGCCCTGCCAAGGATTACTCAACATTAGTTCTATTTCTTGATGGTGACCTTGGTGTGCACATCTTGGTATCTTAAAGAAAATGCCCAGGCTATCCTTGGAGAATGAACGATGTAGAAAATTCAAACCAGCTTTCTTCCTTTCCTTTAATGAAACAGAGAGTCTGTGACTATATTTTCCTATTACTTCTTGCATCTTATTTCCACTAAATTATTCTCACATAAAAATGGAAATCACCACCAGTTTTACTGAGACCACAAAGTGCCAAGCCTATCCAATGTGCTTTTGCATTAATTTTTTACGTGTGCTCTACCATAATCTTTCATAAAACATATTATCATTCCCAGTTTTTCAGACAAGGAAACAAATTAAGAGAGGTTAAATAAATTTAGGAATCTGTTAAATAAAATATTCAAAGTTGGAAAACACATCTGGTTCCAAACTCTGTATTCCTTCCTCACTCAGGTCCCATCTTTATTTGTATGTGAATGTTCTTTAAAAAGTGTATGGTGCCCCATGATCACATTAATGTACACAGCTATGATTTAATAAAAAAGAAAAATTGAAGCACCAAAGCATATTACAGAAGCATCACCAGTGTTAATCCAACTACAGACTTTGTTGAATGGGCATTTTGTCTATGTTAATGTTATGAAAATATGTATATAACTCAAGAAAATAATATTTGCTTACAACTGGAAAACAAATGATTGTACTATTTCATATTCTCTCTGATGATCTAAAAATGAATCTGCTATTCGATCCTACAATTCCTCTACTAGGTATATACCCAGAAGACCAAAAATCACAATATAACAAAGACATTTGTACCAGAATGTTTATTGCAGCCCAATTCATAATTGCTAAGTCATGGAAAAAGCCCAAGTGCCCATTGACCCACGAATGGATTAATAAATTGTGGTATATGTACACCATGGAATATTATGCAGCCTTAAAGAAAAATGGAGACTTTACCTCTTTCATGTTTACATGGATGGAGCTGGAACATATTCTTCTTAGCAAAGTATCTCAAGAATGGAA
>CAUYPK010137988.1:0-29125 GCA_963574355.1 Loris lydekkerianus
CCCAAGGCTCTAGCAGTCTCTGGCCAGGAGAAGGGCTCTGTGCAGAGGCAGGGAGGGCTCCAGAGGGCACGCAGCTACCAAAGTCCCTGGTCAGATGGATGAGCTACTGTGGAGGCTGGGAGGACACAGGAGGGTGATGCAGGGTTGCGTGGCTCCCACAGTTCCTGGTCAGGGAGTGTGGAGCCCTGGTGGGTGCGGGTCACCAGTCAGGGGTCGCTGCACACCTCTTATGGAGGTCTGGGCGGCGCCAAGCCCAGGAGTTTGAGGTTGCTATGAGCTGTGACGTCAGGGCACTCTACCCAAGGCAACAGCCCAAGGCTCTAGTGTGCCAAAACCATCTCACTCTGATCCTAAGGATTAGGGCTGTGAGGCAGTTCAGTCCCTGCCTTCAAGCTGCTCAGTCACTAGGTTACTTTGTCCCGCCCGTTCCTTGCTTTGGGACCCTGAGGGCAGAGCTTGCCAGAGCAGTTTTTTCACACAATGGCTTTCAGTGAGGCCAGCTCAGTGGCTCATTTTGGGGCCCCAGAGAATGCCCAAAGTTCTCCACACTTTTGCTCAAGCTCTCCCCCAGGCAGCTCAACTGAGCACCAAGTTCAAGAACACCAAAAAAGTTCACAGGTAAGGCCTTTCCAGTTTGCTGTCTGACTGCTGCTTGTACTCACGGTTGCTGGCATGATTAGGTCGATCGAACACACACAGTCACTTGCCAGTTTTCCACTGTTTTTGTCTTCCTCCTGGGGTCCAGAAGTCCCTTGCTGGGTCCCTGTATCCTCAAAGGAATGATTATAGGCAGATCCCACCGGCCAGAGATGTCTGGATTCATGTCTCCCAAGACTCGCTGTGCCTAGTTGCAGGGAAGCTGTTACTCAGCCACCATCTTTCCTTTCTCATTTTTTTACTTTAAGACCAAACGTGTTTATATTTAAAGTTAGTTTCTTGTAGACACCATATAGTTGAGTCATACTTAAAAAAATTTTTTTTAAATTGTTTGGGATTCATTGAGGGAGGGTATTATTTTTCAAATCCAGCTTGAAAATCTTTGCCTTTCAATTGGAGCATTCAGATTATTTACATTTAATTCAACTATTGATATCATATATATATCATTCATCATGCAATTTGTTTTCTATTACTTCATATCCATTAATTCTTTACACACTTTTGCTAATTTTTAAAAATTAATATACTGTTTTTAGTATTCCATTTATTTTATTACTCCATTATTTATTTAGTTTATTTACATTATTTTCATTTTAACTATATCTATATGCTTTGAAGCTTTTAGTAACTGCTCTGGGGTTTGTGATGCACATCTTTAATTTAGCAGAGTTTACCCTGAAATATTAAATCAATCTACATAGAATGGAGGAAACTTAGAGCAATATACTTTATTTTCACATCTTTATTGACCATCTTTTGTGCTACTGATCTCATAATTTTACTTCTACATAGAAATACCACAGTGCACTGTTTTTTTTTAATTATATAATCAGTTAGATTTTAAAGAAATTGTTTAAAATGAGAAAAATATATTTTTACTCACATATTTATGATTTCCGGTATTCTTCATTCATTTACATGAATCCAAGTTTCCATCTGGTATTATTTTTCTTCTGCCCAAAGAGCATTCGTTAATAATTTTTTGAAGTATGCAATTTTTATCAGCAAATTCTCTCAGGTTATGTTTGCTGAGTATAGAATTCCATATTGATTCTTTCTCACCCTCAACCCACACTCCAAATATGCCATTCTATGAATTTGTGAATTTGTAGTTTTTAACAAATTTGAAAACAATTTTCAGCTATTATTTATTTTACTTTTTTATTTTTTATCAAATCATAGCTGTGTATATTAATGCAGTCATGGGGTACAATGTGCTGGTTTTATATACCATTTTAAATATTTTCATCAAACTGGTTAACATAGCCTTCATGGCATTTTCTTAGTTATCATGTTAAGACATTTATACTCCACACTTAGTAAATTTAACATGTACCCTTGTAAAATGCACAGTAGGTGTGTTCCCACCAATTACCTTCCCTCCTTTAAATATTTTTTGTGACTGTGTCTTATTTTCCGAGTCACCAATTACACATAGAATACTTGATATTTTCCCTCAGGTAGTTGTGGTCCTGTTCATTTTTTTTTCAGTATTTTTTCTCTCTGAAATTCATTTGCATAATTTCTATGAGTATGACTTTAAATTTACTTATCTTTTGTTATGTGTCTGATTTGCTTTTAATCCTCTTCTGTATAATTTTCATTCAGATACTGTATTTTTATGTCTAGAAGTTTTATTCCAATGTTAGTTTGTTTATTTTTTAATTGACAAAAATAATTGTGTATATTTATGAGGAATGATGTGATGTTTTGACCTATGTATCCATTGTAGAAAAATTTTATCAAGCTAATTTTACATATGAATCATCTCACCAACTTATTTTTTTTTGTGGCAAGAATGTTAAACTATTCTGTAAGCAACTATGGAATGTACAATACATTCTTCTGTGGATGGATCTATTCATCAGTGGATGAATAGATAACAAAGCTGTAGTAAAAATACGCACACTGGAATACTATATTACCTTAAACAATGAAATTCTGAATATTTTGGCTATTATGAATAATGCTGAAATAAACATGGTAGTGCAGCTATCTTTTTGAAATACTCAGTTCAATTCCTTTGGAAATATGGCCAGAAGTGGAATCGCTGGATCATATATAAGTTCTCCTTTTAGAGTTTTGAGGAAAAGCCATACTCTTTTCTAAAATGACTATACTAATTTATATTCCCACCAACAATGTACAAGGCTTCCTTTTCCTCCACATTCTCACAAAAATTTCCTGTCATTTGTCTTTTCATAATAGCCACTCTAACAGGTGTGAAATAATACCCCTTTGGGATTTTAATTTGCATTTCCCTTATGTTTAGAGATGTTGAGCACTTTTTCATGTATCTTTGGTAGCTCTTCTTTTGAAAAATGTCTGCTCAGATCATTTCCACTTTTTAAAAATTGAGTCCTTTGTTGTTTTGCTATTTAGTTGTTTGAGTTTATATGTCTTCTGGATTTTAATCTCTTATGAGATGCATGGTTTGCATATGATGTTTTCCCAATCTGTTGGTTGTCTCTTTGTTGTTTCCTTTGTTGTGTTTTTTTTTTTTTATTTTTTTTTTTAGTTTGAGCCAACCCCATTTATCTATTTTGCTTTTGTTGATTATGTTTTTGGAGTTCTGCTCAAGGAATTACTGCCAAACCAATGTTGTGGAGATTTCCCACTGTATTTTCTTTTAATAGCTTTCCATTTTTAGGTCTTACATTTGAATCTTTTATTCATTTTAAGTTGATTTTTATATATGGCATGAGATAAGGATCCAATTTCGTTCTTCTTTTTCATGTGCATGTGCATATCTGGATTTACCAATACTATTTATTGAAAAGACTGTCCTTTGCCTATTGTGAATTCTTGATGCCTTTGTCCAAAATCAAATGGCTGTAAATACTGAGTTTTGTTTCTGGGCTTTTGATCTTGTTTCATTGGTCAATGTGTCTGTTCTATGCTACTACTATGCCATTTTAATTATAGCAGAATTATAATATATTTTGAAATCAGGGAGTGTGATGCTTTAAGCTTTGTTCTTGTTGCTCAAGACTGCTTTGGCCATCTGGGGTCTTTTCTGGTTTCACATGAACTTTAGAATTATTTTTTCTATTTCTGTAAAAAAAATAACACAGAGGCTCGGCGCCTGTATGTCACTGAGAGCTCTAGGGCACCAGCCACATACACTGGGGCTGGCAGGTTCAAACCTGGCCTAGACCTGCTAAACAATAATGATAGCAACAATAAAAAAATAGCCAGGCATTGTGGTCAGAACCTGTAGTCCCAGCTACTTGGGATGCTGAGGCAAGAGAAGTATTTAAGCTCAAGAGCTTGAGGTTACTGTGAGCTATGATGCCACTGCACTTTGCTAAGGGTGACATAGTGAGACTCTCAAAAATGAACAAACAAACAAAAAGACATAGAATATTTGCAAGAAATTGCATTGAATGTGGAGATGGCCTTGGGTACTATAGACATTTTAATACTATTAATTTTGCTAATCCAGGAACATGGTATATCTTTTAGTTTATTTTTATCTTCTTTAATTTTTTTCTTCAATATCCTATAAATTTTAGCACACAGATCTTTCATCTTTTTGGTTAAATTTATTCCTTAGTCCTTTCTTAATACTCTAATGGTATTGTAATGAGATACTTTTCTTAATTTCTTTTCTAGGTAGTTCATTGTTGAATAGAAAAGCTGCAAATTTTATATGTTGATTTTGTAATCTGCAACTTTATTGAATATGTTTATCAAGTCTAACAGTTTTTTGGTGGAGTCCTTAGTAGGGTTTTCCTACATAAGAACATGAGATCAGTAAACAGACAATTTCACTTCTTCCTCTTCTGTATGGATTCTCATTAATTAAATTTTCCCTCTAATTTCCTTGGCTAGGACTTCCAATACTATGTTAAATAGTAGTGGCAAGAGTGGGCACCCTTGTCTTGCTCTTTATCGTAGGGGAATAGATTTAAACATTCACCATTGAGCATGATGTGAACTGTGGCTTGTCACATACTGTCTTTATTGTGCTGAGGTACATTCCCTCTACACCTATTTTAAGTTTTTATCACAAACTAATGTTGAAAATTTTCAAATGCCTTTCTGCATCTATTCACTGATTATATTGTTTTATACTTTATTTTGTTAATATAGTCCAACACATTTATTGAATTACCTATATTGACCATACAGGCATTCCTATGATAAATCCTACTTGATAGTGGTGAATAAACTTTTTATGCACTGTCCAATTCATTTTGACAGTATTTTCTTGAGAATTTCTACGTTTATGTTCATCAGGAATATTGTCCCCATAACAAAAGGTTTTCATTTTCTTGTAGTGTTCTTGTCTAGCTTTGGTATTAGGGTAATATTGGTTTGATAAATGAGTTCAGAAGTATTCATTCCTTTTTAATTTTTTATGAGTTTGAAAAGGATTGCTATTAGATTTTCCTTAAATGTTTGAAAGAATTAAGCAGTGAAACTATTAGGTCTTTAGGTCCTGGTCTTTTCTTTCATGGAAGACTTTTTATTACTGATTTGACATTTTTACTCGTTGGTCTGTTCAGATTTTTCTATTTTTTCTTGATTTAATCTTGACAGGGTATATGCTTCTAGAATTTTATCAGTTTCTTCTAGGTTGTTCAATTTGTTGCCGTGTAGTTGTTCATAGCAGCCTTTTATAAATCTTTATATTTCCGTGGTTATAGTTGTATACTCTCTCATTTATTATTTCTGATTTTGTCTATTTGGGTCTTTTTTTTTTTTGCTAGTCTAGCTAAGGTTTGTTGATTTTGTTTATTTTTGCAAAAACCAAGTTAGTTTTATTGATCTTTTCTATTGTTTTTCTAATCTCTCTTGTTTATTTTGCTCTGATTTTTAGTATTTCTTTCCTTCTGTTATTTTGGGTTTTGTTCTTTATTCTAGTTTCTTGATGTGTAATGTTTGGTTGCTCGAGATTTTTATTCTTTTTTGATGCAGGGATTTATTGCTGTAAATTTTCCTTTCAGGCTGCTTTTGTTGTAGTTTTGGTATGTTATATTTACATTTTCATTTATCTCCAGATATTTTTAAAGATTGCTTTTTTTTCTTTTTTGACTCATTGGTTGCTCAGTGTGTTGTTTAATTTTCACATATTTGTGAATTTTCCAAGATTTTTTCTTGTTGTTAATTTCTTGTTTCATGCAGAAATTTCTAGTTTTAGTTTTTATGGTCAGAAAAGATACTCAGTATAATTTCAATTTTCTTAAGTGTTTTCAGGCTTTTTTTGTGGCCCAACATATGCTCTATCCTGGAGAATGTTCTGTGTGCACTTGAGAAGAATGTGTATTCTGTTGCTGTTAGATGAAGTGTTCTGTGAATACCTGTTATGACCCTTTGGTCTAAAATGTAGTTCAAGTTCAATGTTTTCTTATTGATTTTCTCTCTAGATCATCTGTCTGATGTTGAAAGTGGGATTTTGAAGTATCTTGCTGTTTTGATTTTGCAGTCTATTTTTCCCTTCAGAGATATTAATATTTACTTTATATATTTACCGTATATACTCGAGTATAAGCCGAGGTTTTTTGGCACAAAATTTGTGCCGAGTTCGGGTTTTTCGGCACAAATTTTGTGCCGAAAAAAACTCGGCTTATACTCGAGTATATAAGTAGGTGCTTGAATGTTGGCTGCATATATATTTATAATTGTTATGAGTTCTTGCTAAATTTATTATTACCTAATAACTTTCTTTGTCTCTTTTTATAGTTTTTGATTTAGAGTGTATTTTGTCAGATGTAAGTAGAGCTACTTTCAATCTTTTTTGGTTTACATTTGCATGGAATATTTTTTTTTCATGCCTTTATTTTTCATCTCTCCATCTCCTTACAGTTAAAGTGAGTCTCTTTTAGGTACAATATAGTTCAGTCTTATTTTTTAAAAAGCTATTCAGCCAGGACGGCACCTGCAGCTCAAAGGGGTAGGGTGCCCGGCCCGTATGTCGGAAGTGGTGGGTTCAAACCCAGCCCTGGCCAAAAACTGCAAAAAAAAAAAAAAAAAAAAAAAAAGTCTATGCAGCCATCTGATGTCTTTTGATTGGAGAATTCAATTTATTTATATCCAAAGTGATTATTAATAGGTAAGAACTTCCTATTGCTTTCTGGTTACTTTGTAGATCTTTTGTTCCTCTCTTGCAATCTTCCTCTGTTCTGTAGTGTGTTCTTTGAATTCTTTCTTTTTACCTTTTGTGTATCTACCAAGGGCTTTTTCTTTGTAGTTACCATGAGGTTTATATAAAACATCTTATACTAATAACAAAGTATTTTAAACTGATAATGACTTTACTTTGATCATTTGCACAAACTATATTTTTGATGACACATTTTATATCTTGTAAGTTATTATAGCGATAGTTTTTAAAAATCATTTTGTCTTGCAACCTTCATGGTAGAGATATCATTTACTTTTATACTGCCATACATACAAGAGTGTTCTCATTTTGACTACATAGTTACATTTACTAGTGAGTTTTATGTTTTAATTTTGCTACTTAGCAACTTTTTCCTTCAGCTTTAAGGCCTTTTTTTTTTTAAGCATTTCTTATGCTAAATGCAGGTCTGAGTCATGTGCCTATACTTTTGATCAAATGGCTCACTTTCAACCTGGGGAGACAGCTGTTGGATGTGTGCAAATTTAAGTCACCTTTCTTTGTGCTCTGTTGTCTGGAAGACTGATATGCAGGAGTGCAGAGCTCCATCAACTTTCAGAACTAAGTGACTTGGAGTCAGTTTCTCAGGTGAAGTTTGTAAAAGTTGCAGTGTTCAGTGTGAGTACCAACTGCTTTCAGGGAGAGTCTTTATATCTGGAATTTTTGCTAAAGTAAGCCAGGGAAGGAGGCATGGGAAGTGCCCATTCTCCTGTTCAAGCAAGTAGAAATCTCCTGTAGGGCCTTCAAGACAGGAGTTATCACTGAAGTAAGCCAGGAAAGAAGATAGAGTGCCCACTTTTCCTTTCCTTTTGCAGAAAGTTTTTGTAGCCTACTTCTAATGAGAGAGTGAAGTAATTAATCTCAGGGACAAGCCAGGAAAGGGCATGGAGAATGCCATCCCTTTGATTTCCTTCCTGACTATAAGGTGGTCTGTTTAATTTAAGGTGGGGTTAGTATGTGATTGTATCTTTACTTTTCCTGCCTGTTTTGGTGAGGTCATCTGGTGTGTAGGGTACTGTCAGTTGAATTCTGGCTTTCTCTTAGAGAGATAGGACTTTACTCAATGTGTCTATGGGAAGAGAGATTGTTAGGAATGTTCTATTCCTCCACGTTGCTGAAGTTACCCCTCTAGAATGTTTTTATATGCTCAATTTCTCTCCTCATTGTATTTATGACTTTAAAAAAATATTTGAGCATACTGAACACATTGAAAATAGCAAATAGCAATTGTGTTGCCTGCTAATTCTGCCATCTTTATAATTTCTACTTCTGTTTCTATTGATTATTTTTCTCTTATATTACTAGAAATTTTTCTTTGCACATTAAGACAATTCATTTTACATGTCAAATAATATGAAGTTTTTATTGTTGAATGCTTGATATTTTGGGGATCCTCAAAAAAGGATTGGACCTTGTTCTATCAGACAGTTAAGATAGTAGATCATGTTAATCCTTTCAAAGCTTGTTTCTGAAACTCTTTGGGCCAAGTATGGTGACTTTTATTCTGAAGTTAGTTAAGCCCTTCCACAGGGACATAACCTTGTAGAGAAATAATTCTGTACTGAATTATTTGTGTATATGATGAGAACTCTTCACTGTGAATCGTGGAACCTGAATGATTATCTACCCTATGTGTTCTGAGAATTGTTTACTTTATAACTTCCTGGTAATTATTTTCTTCCTAGCTTTATGGTATTTAATTCTAGGCATAAAAATTTTTGTTCAGCCAAAATCTGAGGGAACACTTATGAAAATTTCTCTAAATTTTTTTTTTCCTCTTTAGTACTTTGCTCCACAAATTCAAGGCAGTACTGCGTCCCTTAACTCATATATATACCCTTAGTTCAGCAAGTCTCCAGGCTTTGTTCTCTGTCCCTAGTCTATGGTTAAAAATTGTCCTCAGGGCAAATCTGGGGCGATTATGGGATCACCTCATTGTTTTTCTTTTCTGAGGGATCACTGTCCTGCATTGTAGTTCATGTCTAAAAACAGTTGTTTCGCCATTTTATCTAGCTTTCTGATAATTTACAGTGAGATTAATTATGGACCCTGTTAGTCTCTCACAGCCGGAAGTGGAGGGAGATGCAATAGTTTCATGCAATAATTAAAAGTGGTAGCGATTTTGAGAAATAAAGTTAAATATAGGATTAGTTATGAAAACATATACAGATAGTGACTGGTCTGATCTAAAAACTATGCCAATGTATAAAAGAAAATTATTCCTAAAGCAATAGTGATATTATTTTTGAATATGATAAATAAAAACTGTACTGTTTTTATTTCCTCATAACAGGGATACAATCATTATAATATTTAATATTATAGCACATACTAAATTATATTATATATTATAATGCTATAATACTAAATACTATTAGTATTTAGCATTAATTCTAATGCTATAGCACTATTAGTATATAGCATTAATACTAATGCTATACTATAGCATGTATAACAGCATTTGTGTACAAACTTTTTCTTCCCAATAGTGCTGAAATTTCTGGTAAACAACTGAATAAAACAAGGGCATTAAGGACACTTAATTTTTTGAAATTTGGTTTCTCAAGAGAAGCATCAAGGTTATAGCACAACAATCAGATGTTGTGGTATTTCTTTTTACTAGTACTCTCTCTCTCTCTCTGTGTATTCTTAATAATATGAGTTTGCAGGCTTTTCAAGATACTTTGAGTAAATAGGGCTTATGAAAGTCTTAGTTTTTTAATCATAATCTTTTAAAAAATAGTAAAAAGTAAGTTCAACTCTAAATTTGCCACCAAATATCCTAGTCCTAATAGTGTCATGCAAAATTTGAGTATTCAAGATTACTCATGCTTTTGATGTTCTTATAGTCCACTGCTTTGGTATTCTTTACTGATATTTTCAGATATTTATGACAAAACCTAGCCTTATATTGCAGTTAGAGTTGATTTAGATCCTGTATTTACAACTGTACTTTCTTTCTCTAGCACATCTTAGCTTCTGGGTCAGAGGTCGCATACTTCTGTTTTTCAGGCCTGAACTAACCTATAGACATAATTTTTCAGTCTGTACATTTTGGCCCATATAATGCACCTCCCTCCACCCCTGCCCCCACCAAGCCATTCTGATATGCAGTGATTTTTCAGAGCTGCCCACCTCAGATGGGGCATAATTTATCCAGGTTGTCATTCTCATAATAATTCCTCCTTTTAGCCATTAACATTCATTTAATTCATTCAACATGTATTTATTGTGGTCTTTTCATTCCTTTCTGTTACTTGTTTGATCCTTGGCCTGGAGTGAAAGAGAGCTTACAGTAAAGTAAGGGAGATAATTTCAAAGGACTGAAAAGTAGCCCTTATATGGGTTTACACATGGTTTCTGTTGTTTTCATTTCAGCTTTAATGTAGATTCAGGAAGTTTAAGGTTCTTAAGCAAGAAGGACTAAAAGTTGGAGTCATCTTAACTCAGTCCTCACTTTCTAAAGCAGTTAGAAGTGAGTAAGAGGACAGATAAAACTGGACACTTCAACTACAGAAAATAGAAGAAAGACAGGGTCAGAAAGGAAGGTAAGAAGAGGGAAATTTTTATGGAAAAAGAGTCTGGAAGGTGGCGTCTATCAATTTTCTTTTCCCTCTTCATCAACCAGTGGCTGCTCTCTTGATTTAAATTTTTGTCATGGTAAAATAACTGTTAAGATGAAACCCTACTAGAACTGTGGTTGATGATTCCACACAGATAAAAATAAGCAGGCAGAATATGAATTCCTTTTTAATGGCTATAAATGGGAAATATATAAAAAGAAAGTGCAAAATATATGAGGTTATTTTATTTTACATTTACTTTGAGAAAAGAAGAAATCAGGAAGGCTCAGAAAGCATTTTATTTTAAAATTGTTTATTTCTGTCTCCATTAATTTGTGTTTCCTTCCAGCAGCTTGGATAAGCTCCATTGTGTTTGGAGAAGCAGAGCTCTAGGTTGGCCCATCTGGTGGAAGAGCTTGTTCCTTTTTCTGAAAAACTTTGCCTGTGTGTTATGACATCATTCCTTATAAAGGTAGAGATAGATTATTGTACATATAGAACATAATGAATTTATATGAGATATAGTGAATATCCCATGAGTAAGGGAACAAGACATAATTTGGAGTTGGAGCCTAGAGTGATTTATGAAGGTCATTGTCTTACTAGTTCAGATGCTTTCCATATGGCGTTGGAGAAACCCCCTTATGTACTGTATGTATAAAACATATGTAGCAAATTAGTTTCACTTACAATTTTTTTTCCCTAAATATGTTTTGGTTTAAAAATGGCAGTGTCTTTTGTTTATCTGGTCTGTAAAATACTGTGCTTTTTTTTCTTTTTCTATGAAAGAGGTTATTTGTTAATAAGGACTGAGAATTTTTAAAGAAAACAGAGAATTGAGTGTGAGGCCCTCTGACCCCAGGCCTGGCTTGTGCCTTATGTGCCAGAGTCTTCCTTCTCATTGGATTTATGGCTTAACTTCTGTATCACGCTTAACTTGAGTGTGCATAGCAGTGTGACCTTGTCTAGGAAGAGAAGAAATGGATTGTTAATTTTCCAGCTGTAGTATATTATATTTCTATCTAATTGCATTTTCAAATACATGTGAAAATGCAACTACTTCCACTTAAAAGGAAATTGCTCTACTTAAAAGAAAAATGGAGAATGGATTAGGAGTAATATTCAAAACTGAAAGTATTTTTTACCTAAAATAATAAGCTTTGGTTTGGCCTATGCAGTAAGTCCACTGATAGATTTTCTTTTGTGCTATTGTTTTAGTTGTGGCAACATAAAATGTACTTGCTCTCAGTCCTTAGTCCAGTATTTCTAACCCTTTAGGAATTGTCTGACTTTATAAAACTTTCCCCCACTAGAATCTACAGCATATCTATTCCATTTTAACAATACAAAGCATGGGTTGTTTTCCAAGCGTAATTTCATATTTTACTTGAAAAATTTGTAACACACTTTAAACATTTGGAAACTCATTGGAATATTACAAAACCAAGACTGGAAGTCATCGGAGATACAACCCCAAAGCAAGATACTACCTAAACATTAGAAGGGTTTCTTGAACTTTTAAACATATATCTGGCTGGTTGTATAAAGTTGATTTGTAGCTCACTGAGGCATCTATCAAAACCAAAATATTCCACTAGAGATTATACAATTTTCAGAGTTGTATAGTCTGTAGGTCACATATCGCAATAGTGTTAACACTTGTTCCTTGGTTTGAAAACTGTGAAAATGTGCATTTAAAATATATTCTTCGAAGAAAAAATAAATTCTAGGGTGCACTTGACTTCAGTTGGGTCAGCAAAGTACTGAGAATATAAAGTGTGTCTATGCATGGAGGTTGAGATTTGAACACAGAACTTCTCAGTTTTCAATCTATAGCTTTAGTTAAAAGTGACTATGTATATGTGTATATACACATACCTTCCAATCCCTCAATGATACAAAATAGTCACTAGGTGAATGATTTATGCCACGTCATTTTGGCAAAGTTCCAATGCTTCAATCCAATGCCCCCAAAGCATGGTATTGTACCTTATGGTTTATAAGATATTCATGGTCTATGCTCCAGGATGTGTGAATTCTCTTCTTATTTCTGGATAAATACAGAATTGTTTTGGGGACATTTTAACAATTCTTTTGAAAACTAGCTTTCTAGATAGTGCTTTTCCTGTAGATAAGGAAGGGATGCTTTTCTTTGAAACTGTTGATTTATTTATTTTTTTTCAAAGCATCTTACCAGTGGGGAAACTGTCAGTGCAGCTCTTTCAGAATCACTGTGATTCATCTACTATAATGAAGTTTTCCTTTCATGTAAATACGTAAGCACATTTTGATTTTGCCATAAATCTTTCCCTCTTTCGTCATGCTCCTTTCAGCAGACAGCCCCTGCAGCTGTGCACTGTATGTCCACAGCAAAGCCAAGCGCAGCTCCAGTAGTGTGATTTGGGTAGGAGGACGCAGTGCAGTAGCAGGTCCTCTGGACGTCTGTCTCCGTGTTCTACGACTTCTGTGTGTGCCACATTGCTTAGCTGATTTCCATGGGGTTCTAGCTGGCTTTGGAGACTGAAGAAGGAAACAACTCTGTGAAGTGTGAACATCTGCTAGAGTCATGATGGCTTTGGGATGAGCTCATCAGCAGGTAGGTCAAGTGACCACTCGGCCCAGCTATCATCAGCTGGATTCACTACTGTTGCCCCGCTGAGAATTACTAATGTGTCTCAGTGGACACACAGGAGATTGGGCAGTCAGCCAAAGAACTATTCTCCTGTAGTCGTGAGGTGGGGGCTGGAATGAGAATAAGGAAGAAGGGGAAATGTGAAAAGCTGTTCCTGGAGCTCTGCTTTAGTTGCTCATACTATGGTATGCAAAATAAACCAAACTAAACCTGCCAATCAAACAAACAAACAGCGCTGGCGACAACAAAAAGCAGAGAGCAGCAGGCCTTAACTCTCATTTCCTCAAAGGCATACTCACTAGATCTTGAGGGAGGGCATCAAACCTAGATTCAATGTCTATCTTTAACCAGTCATTCTCCAACTATGCTCAGGGAGAATGCTGATACTTACTCAATGTGGTTTTTCTGTAAAAGTTAAAGGGCTTTCTCCTGATCCACAAATTGATTTTTTTAAAAAGCAATAAAGTATATATAACAAACTTATGCCATAGCTAGATCCTTCTTCTATAAATTCATTCTAAATGTTTCAAATCAGGTCTGCATTCAGGAAACAACAACATCTTCCAGGCATAGTGCTAGGCTGGCTATATGTAAAGGAAACATCCATGTCTACTGTCATTCACGATCTGTCTATCCAATGAAGCAGAGAGACACACAGATAATTTTTTCAGTAGATGAGCCAGCAGCAAGTGACAATGAACTGAAGTGTTCAGCAAGTAGATTTTCTTAAATGTTTTTGAAGGTGCGGTAATTTACATATATATGGTAAATTATATTAAATATTTTCTATTGAACACTATTTTCCTACTTTCTGTAATAGTATTTAAGGATGGGATGGGGAAATACATCATCTTGGGACCTGAGTATAAATGTCAGCTCATGAGCAGAGTAAAATTCTGAGCTTTAGTTTCTTTATCTGCATCACGAGGCTTATAGCACATGGGTGCAGCATTGCTGAGAAAGACAGTGTGTGGAATATGCCAGCTCCTACCCACTGATGTGTGAGTCCTCTGCCGTATCTCAACTAGGAGTTGGTACAGCATGTTTCTGGGTACTCCAGTTATGGGGAGCACATTTTCTGGTGACAAAATAATCATGGCTAGAAAGAAATAGGGACTCAATAATTTACTGAGAATTATTACAAGATGAGGCATAATGTGGGCCTATGGTATTGCTGCTGGGGACTGGGGGATTTGCCAACTATTAACTGAAATATTCTCAACTATTCCTTGTGGTGATTGGCGTGTCCCTTATTTTACCCTTATAATTTCTTTTGTGCATATTATTTCATGGTATTATAAAATGTGTAATAAAGCACCCTGGGAGCCATCTAGTGTTGCCTCTTCCATTTTGGAGTTGAGCAATGGAGGTGTTGGTCTCTGTTAATTGGTTGCCCAGGCTAGAGTGCTGTGGTGTCAGCCTAGCTCCCAGCAACCTCGTTCTGGGTTCAGGCGATCCTCTGCCTCAGCCTTCTGAGTAGCTGTTACTACAGGTGCCTGCCACAGTGCCCAGCTAGTTTTTTTCTTTTCTATTTTTGGTAGAGACGGGTCTCACTGTAGCTCAGGCTGGTCCCAAATTTCTTAGCTCCAGTGATTCTCCTTCCTTGGCCTCTTAAGAACTCAGAAGTAGTGAGCTCTGAAATCTTTGTTTTTTTTATCCCAGCAGGTCCTTAACTATACTTGCTGCTGGTGACCTACCATTTCGCTGTGTGGCCTAATCTGAAGTGTGCACTTGGTACCTAACACAGCAGGCTTCTAGATGGCGATGATAGTTATTATTCCTACGAGTAGTTTCTCTCTTCATATTCTCTTTTGCAAGAACTTATTTTCTTCATTTTTCAAATCAGTGCTGTTACTAAACAGATATTTTCTAAAAGTGCCTTTATTGCTTACTTAGATTGAAAACATTAATGGTCTTTGAGGCTATGCTTGAAAATAAAAGTGTTCTTTTTTTTTTTTTTTTTTTTTTTAAATAGACTCATTTTTTTCCTCTCTAACAGCTGGCTTTGTTTCTTCATGACTTTTAAAAGCATGTCCCTTTTCACTTGTTATATGTTAATGTTTTTCAGAAATGTTCATTAACTGGATCAATTTTTCCACTCCTTTCAACACTAGAAAACAAAACAAGTTGAATCATGTCAAAAGCAAATATTCCACAGGGATAATACAAGTATAATGCTCTTTCTGGATATAATTTAAAAATTTGAGGGGCGTATCATATTGTGAATTCTATAGGGGCTGGTTAAATACCACTAGGGAAGTAAAATTTGTTATATAGAAATCTTAAATACATTTTCATAACTTTGAAGAATATATTATGAAAGTGACTCAATAATTCAGAAACTAGAATTTTTACAATAGGTTATCAGGTTATGAATGAAATAGTCTGTTGTATAACACAAATCATTTTAAGATTTATTGCTTTTAAAATACATAGTAAACTTATAACCATATATAATATGAATTCCTTTATAACATATAGTATCATATGTTATAATATGGAAAGTTTGTACTCTTAGCATTTCAAGCACCTTATTGCCACGATGTAGCTACCAAAGTAAGCAATTCTTTGGTAGCTACAAAGAGACAGAACTGTCCTAGGACTTGTCATAGAAATCGTCCATGGGCATTCTGGGAAGGAGTAAAGGTAAAGGCTGTCGAAGCTACTTTCTGTATGTTTTCTGGTATTTTCTTCATAAACTTTTATATGCACATAATACTCAGTTATATATAAACTTTGTTTCCTACAGATCCATGGTTTTGGTGATTTTAGGCTCATTCCTCATATAATTCTGTTCTCTTGAGGAAAATAGAAAGTAGACATTACACAAAAACAAGACAGAGTTATTGTCAGCAGCCTTTCTCAATAGTTATTTTCCAAGTTTCCTAAGAACTGCAAGACAGTTTGTAAAAGCCTTTGCCAATCCAGGTGCAGTGATTCCCAGCTCTTTGGGAGGCTGAAGTAGGAGGATCTCTTGAGCTCAGGAGTTCGAGGCTGCAGTGAACTATGATTACACAACTGGACTTTAGCCTGGGTGCCAGACCTTATCTAGAGAAGAAAACAGTCTGTGCTGGATAAGTTAAGAGATGGCTTCAGAAATTTAAGTTGCAGTTCTAAGCTCAAATTTATGCTACTGAAGTGATGTGGAATTCCTTTTCTCATGTCCGTTGAGGTCCTAGACCTCATACAGCGAGTGGGCAAGATATACCATATCCTATTTTGAAGGGCATGTCCACATCTTGAACCACCAAACCCCATAACTCTACCTGATATTCCATGAATGCAGGGGAATGTAAATCTCTCTAGTGTGTTGCCTCCATGAGTTCCTAAACAATTTTACACATGTTCTATAATTTTCCATGTGTTTTGGGAGTACTTTAGGATTTAGTTAGGCAGTGTGGCTTAATGAGAGGAACAAGGAAATATGATCAGAGATCTGCATTTTATCCTTGGTTGTGTGGCCTTGAATCTTGGCTCCCATCTGTAATATGAGGATAATACCTTCTTAGCTTTCCTCACTGGGAGGCTGTAAGGATCAAGGGAGATAATGTACATTTGACATACTAATTATTGTTATTATTGCTAATATAGAACTGGCAGACTCTGCTGCTTTCTTTGGTCTCTGGTAAGACCTTAGTAGTCTGGCTGACTTTGCAACAATTGTTGCAGTTGTTTGAAAAGCTGAATTTTGTGTGTGTTCCAGGCCTCCTTCCTGTGGTGCTTTTACTTTTAGCTGACATCAATATAATCTTTCATTCACATGAATTGAGGCAATTCTTGGTTTCCAAGCCTCTAACTTGGTTATTCCAAGCGTCCACTTTTTAGGCCAATTAAAGACAGATTCTTCCTCACGTGGAATGAAGCTCAAACTACCTGCTGTCACAGGCAAGGTTCCTGCATGACTTTTCTGGGCTCTGGTTGCTGTACTTCAGCATTGTGGTACCGCCTTCTCTCTTGTTCACTCTGCTGTGATCATAACTGGCTTTTCTATTCCTCCAATAATACATTCCTGCCCAGTGCATTAGCATCAGCTTTTGCCTCTGCTTGGAAAGATTTCCCCACTTCCTCTTCTGCAGATCTTCTCATGGCTGGTTAGGGTCAGCTCAAATGACCCCATTCTCAATTCATTTTCAACCCACCAACCTCAAATAGGTTCCTGACCCAACTCTTTTTCTTGCACATGACCCGGTTGTATGTTTCATCTCTAAAATATTTTTTTCATTTATTTGTTCAGTTATATGTAATCTGCTTTTCTCACCCTTCACTAGAAGGTCAGCTTTATCAAGAGGACAGGGACCTTTCTTGTCTTGTTTTAAAGGTGGGTACTCAGGCACTAGAAGAGTATCTAATGTGTTGGAGGTACTTAATTTTTTGTAGAATGGATGTGTTGATAAACACCAGTGCTTGCATTAAAAAAGAAAATAATAATAAAGTTTATACCAACATGCAAGTAAATACCTTATAATGCAATTATGTTTATTACTCTTTTGTGAAAGCATTTTGTCCTTAACTTAGTATTTTTTTTTTTTTCTGCAGTTTTTGGCCGGGGCTGTGTTGGAACCCGCCACCTCTGGCATATGAGGCGGGCACCCTACTCCTTTGAGCCACAGGTGCTGCCCTCTTTAACTTAGTATTTAGATAAACATTTTTCTTAGTTACTTTTTATTTTGTTGTGGCATAAAACAACAATTTATTATTCTTCACCATTCTGGGGGTTGGATGAGGATCAGTTGGGTGGTTCTTCTGCTGGGAACCTGATGTGTTCACTGAAGCAATACTGGAGCATCAGAAATGACTTTAGGCTTTTCCCCATGTGCATTCCTCTCTGCCTGGGAAGCTGAACTTCTGGCTCTTAAGGGTAACCTCAATATTCACTTTACATAAGAATCCTCCTACTGTGCAGGGTCAAGGGCCAAGGGGGACATGGATGAGGGAGTTCCTCAAAGAGAAGGAATCAAAGTTTAATTAAGCAGCTCCCCTAGACAGGGGCTGGCATAATGTTTCCCCAGTGAGAACCACTTAACTCCTGTTCGTCCCTCTTTCTGAAAGGGGATGGTTATTGAAGTTTCAATCCCTATTCCACTACTGAATATACTGAATATTGAGTGTATGTGGGGAAGAAGGGAACATAAATGTCCTTTTAGTCAATTGGATATGAAGAGTCTTTTCTAAACTTGATACGGAGATCTGAGCAACACCTGAGATTCTACCATGGGAGAGAATGTTGCAGTGCAGTACACATCCTTAGGAGTCACACATTCTGCCTCACTGCTAGGGCCTGTGGGACTTGAGTCTAGTCACAGGTGTAGAATTAAAGAGGGGTGGTGGGAGCCTCTTCTGAGGAGTTTGCATGGCAACTGACTTGGGTGGAGATGCTGCTGCCACTGGGGGCAGAGAGGCCACTTCTACTGGGTTTGGGGAGGTCGTTTCTGCTGAGAACAGGAAGGCCAGTTCTTCTGGGAGTGGGAAATCTGCTTCCACTGGCAAAGAAGACTCATCAGAATTTAGGGGCTCAGTGTCCCCCACTTCAGTAGAGTCTTCCCATGCATCTCCATCCCAAATTACAGGATCCCATTTTTTCCCTAGCAATGCCTTCACTTGAAGCATATGAGGCTGGGAGTTAACTCTTATTATACTTTAGACAGTTGTTAGAAGAGATTCTGTGTATAATTTTCAGCAAATTTTGCCCTGCAGTATGGGATAAGAGGATTTTCTTCAGGGCAAATTAAATGTGGAAGTGGCAGTGCCCAGAGACAAGATGGGAGCTGGGAAGTTTAGGTCAGGTTTATTGAAAAGGGACAGTGACCCACCTGGGCAGGGCAAAGATGGTGTCTGTACCCATGCGACAGTTAGAGACCTCTTTATATGGGGCTCTAGGAAGTGGGCAAATTCTACAGCTTGCCTGGAGGGCTTTGGTGAGCTAAGGTCCTTTGGCACAAATTTCGGGTGTGGGGCTAACCAGGTCCTTTGTGTCCTTTGTCTTAGGAGGAGGGGGGGCTGAGGTTCATATAGGGCCATTTCAGGCCCCTCAACAACAAATATAGACACTTTTAGGTCATTTAGGCAGTGCTTGAGCTGGGAATTCAAACCTCTAAAATAGTACTTTGCTTGCACCACTTTGTCCAGTAACATTTGGAGCAGCCAACAATGATGGTAAGTATATTCATTAGCGTTCTAAAAAATCTAAAAAAATAATGTCGTATACAGAGTCACCCAGCTCCTTGTTTCATCACAGGCAGTTGACTAAGATATACCCAATATAGATAACTTGCATACCATGGATTATCAGTGCCTTCGTTACTTTTGAGAATAGTGTCTATTCAGGTTAGAGAGTCAATTCCAAAAATACCAGAACCAATCCAGAAACTTCATCCTTAACATTCTTCCTCATTGATGTTAAGGATGAATTTTCCAAATTGATTCTGGGTGTATCACTCTCAACACCAAAATCTGCATTAGTCAAAGTTCTCCAGAAAGATAGAACCACGTTTCTATATCTACAAGCTGGAGAACCAGGAAAACCAGTTGTGTAGAGTCTGAAGGCCCAAGAATCACAGGAGCCAATGGTGTAAATCCTAATCCAAGAGCAGAAGAACACTGTCCCCGCTCAAGCAGGCAGGTCCACAGCCTTCCTTCCCGTGATTTGTTTTATTTTTGTTCCCTCAGTAGATTGAAGGATGCCCACTTATATTAGGGAGGGCAATTTATTTTACTAAATCCATGGATTAAAATGCTTATCTCATACCCAAGCAAACTCATAGACATTTTGTGAAACAATTTACTCTGGTCATCCCATGGCCTAGTCACATTGATGCATGAAATTACCATTATGCAGCCTTGATTATAGATGCATATCATATGTTTAAATTTCATTTATTTGTGATCATATCTTATTTCATAGATTATAAATCATACCTTAAATAATAAAATATCTTTTTCTTTGGTTATTGTGTTCTTTTGGAATCAAATTATCTAAACTCTGGAAATAACTTTAATTCAAAGTGAGTCAGGTCCCCAGAACTTGTGCTTCTGATTTGTGTTGCTCAAGCAGAAAGCTCAAGCTATGCCATTTTCTGGTATTTAGGCTATCGTGAGACACGGAAGACCACTCAACAAATAGCATCCTCACATCATCCCCATTTCCAGAAACGAGGCCTATGTGATGATTATCTCTGAACTAGATAATGCCACCAAAACATCAGAAATGGCATCCCAGGAGAACCAGGGTCTTGCACCTACTGTGCTTAAAACTTTTTATTAGGTGTTTAATGTATATGCATATGCATAGCAGGAAGTTAAATGAGACTGTCTTGTTTTGGAAGTTCATCTGAAGTGCAGACCGGAAAGCAATAGTGGAAGTCTACATTTAGAAAGCTGTTCTGCTCATATTCATATATTTGCAAACTTTAGCTCATAACCCATTTCCATGCTGTGTAAAACAAGAAGAGAAATTGACCAGAGATAAAGAAAGTAAAAGAATAAATCACAACAAGATTTTCCTTTTCTTTCTAATAACAAAAGGAGGCATATTTTTCTTCCAAACCCCAAATAATCCCTCTGAGATATTGGGGGTATTTTCCCCAAGAGGAAATTGGCTTTTTGTTTCTTAGATGAATGCTTATTGACCTTTTCAAACTTGTAGTCCCACTCTAGTGGGACTCTAGGCTAGTACAGGGCTAAAGAATGAGAGGAGTTTTTGGAGGAACTCAAGGTGTCTCCTAGAATTTGGGAATTGTTTGAGCTGAATTGTGTCTTCCTACCCCAAATTCTGTTGAAGTTGTATTACCCAGCACCTCAGAAGGTAACTGGATTTGAACATCAGATATTTAGAGGGACAATCAAGTGAAAATTAGGTCCCTGGGGTGGGTCCTAATGAAGTATGACTGGTGTTAGTAGAGAAAGAGGACATAGTCAAGTACTGAGGACAGGCCACATGAAGACACGGGGAGAAGACAGCCATCTACAAGTCAAGGAGAGAGACCGCAGAAGACTTGTGAGGAAATAAATTTCTTACGTTTAAGCCTCCCAGCCTGCGATACTTTGGGACAGCTACAGCAAACTAATATAGGGATATAGTGAGATTTGTTTTTCCTCAACCCAGAGGAATCTGAGGCAAGAGACTTTTTGGAACAGCTTTTTAAAATTGAGCACGAAGGGCCTCAGTGGGGGCAAGTGGAACTTCTGCAGTGTGTGAGGCAAGAGTGTATATTTCTGTTGGGCTGTGTGTGTACAACACAAGGAACCAAGTGCAGGGCCATGTTGAATGTGTCCACAGGGCCTTGTGAGGGCAAAACTCCCCAGTATGAATTCCAAAAAGTAGAAAGTGAAAAGTAATTAGAAGAGGTCAGCTGGAGAATACGTAGTGTCAGTTGAGCAGCTGTGCAGTGTTAAGGTGATTATATATGTATGAATTATTTTCCAAGCCAGGCAGTTTTAAGGATAAAAGGTGGTTCTCTCAGTAATTATGCCGGACAACAGCATACACTACCTAAGAGTCTGCAGTGCAAATCCCAATGTGTGGCAACTCTATGCAGTGTGGGCATGTCCAGCCTGAGCAATGTGGGCTGGGATGGTCTGAGAGTTTCTGGAGAACTGGACAAATGACAGAGGGAGCAGTTGGACACCCACTCTGACTGGGCATTTCACAGCTGAGAGAGAACTTCTGACAGGACTGGCTAAGGAAAATAGTTTTTTCTTTTTCATCTCTAATCCCTCTTCCATGCTAACCCTAGAGGATTTAGAGAAAAAATATGGGGTAAAGACAGAATATTGAAAAGAAAGTTAGAAAAACCTTAAAGTGAATAGACTGATCTCCCCATTGCTAGTTTGCAAAAGTCTAGATCTGACTATAATATGGAGAAAATAAACTTTGAATGTGATGAGCAACTGGAGTTTTTAACTAGATTTTTTTTAAAAATATGAAAATGAAGGTCTTTTTCATCTTAAAGTAACTGGAAAAATTATGAATGTATTTGAAGTAACAGCAGTAATAATAGCCAACATTTATACAGTACTTTTTATGTTACACTTTAAACACTGTATATTACTCTAATATAGTCACACACACACACACACACACACACATATATATATACAGTTGACCCTTGAATAAAATGGGTTAGAACTGTACAAGTCCACTTATTTGTGGATTTTCTTCTACCTTTGCTACCCCTGAGACAGCAAGACCAATCCCTCCTCCTCCTCTTCCTCCTCCTCCTCACTCAACTCAACTTGAAAATGACAATGCTGAGGACCTTTATGATGATTCCCTTCCACTTAGTGAACAGTAAATGTACTTCTTTTTCTTATGATTTTTTTCATAACATTTTCTTTTCTCTGGATTTATTAAAAAAATCAAGTATATGATACACAGTATACAAAATACTCTTAATTGACTGCTTACGTTATTGGTAAGGCTTCCAGTCAGTAGTAGGCTATTAGTGGTTAAGTTCTTGGGAAGTCAAAGTTATACATGGATTTTTGACTATTGGGCATCATCACCCCTAGCCCTTGCATTATTCTAGGGTCAACTGTATTTATATATATGTACATCTATACTTATATCCATATCTATCTGTACATATAAATTGTGGGAACTGAGATTGAGACTGGTTTTGGGATTCTCTTGGGTGTGAACTTTTCACTTTTTGTTCATATTCTGTCCTTCGGCTAAAGTGCCCCACAGAAAGCAAAGAAAGACAGCAGTACAGAAAAATAAAACTGCTTTCTGACTGTACCCCACTGAGTCCTGCCCACTTAACTAAACCATTAGACATGCTTAAGAATGTGGTGTCAGTCTTCAAGGATTGATGATAACCATAAAATTGGAGAGAAAATAATCATAGTGCTGGAAGTGTAATCTGGCATGACACTATGCCTCAAAACTATCGAAATTAAGAGGACAAATGAATTTCTTAAGGAGGTGTTCAAGGCTGAATCTGTTGAGATATATACTGTTCATCAGCATGAGTCTATAGACTGGAGTGAGGCAATGACAATGGGGATTTTGTGAGAACCAAGAGCTCTGAGAAGCAAAGAAAATTGAAGAACTTTTATATGCCTGGAGCCAAGACTTACTGCAAGAGTTGTCAATGTTATATGAAACAAAAAGGATGCTAGCTCAAATAATCCTGAATGGAGCTTTTGTTAGTTCTCCTTCAGGAAATAAAATTTTGCCTTGTTAAAATCAATTTCCTGCCCATAGAATTTGAGGTTGTTTTTTTTTTTTTTAACTTCAAGGGCAAAATGAGAGTTAAGTTCAAATGAAATATTCTTTTCTTTCAAGCTTTACCTAGAGTAGGCTAAACACTTGGCTGGGCTTTAGTTGGACCACATTCAATAATGTTAAATAACCCTGGTAGAGGCAAAGCTGTCTTATTTTGTCACAGTAATTTGCCTAACTTTTATGGTTCATAGGGTGGGCTCTTCCAAAGAGGCAAAGGGTATCTGAGGCTTTTCTTCATAGGGATGAATATAATTGAGAATAAATCAAGATTTTCTTTTTCCCCAGTGAAATAAATGTGGGGTTTCAAGTCTGGGTCAAAAACTAGGTTCATGACAGGGTGTCCTGGATGTCTCTGCAGCTTCCTCCTTGCATTAGATGCCAGAACCCAGTGACTTGGTCCAGATGGTTGCTGATCTGTGCGGCAGGTCCTCCCACAGACTGCTGCTTCTCATGGGCAGCACCACACAGGCTGTCCCATGGCTTTCCCAGGTCTTGAGCTACATCCTTGTGGACTAAAGAGGGAAAGAAAGGTGAGGTCACTACCTGATAAAGGTGGAACTGCTGCCCTGATTACATTCATGGAATAACTAATGGAGTAAATTTACTGGTTGGTTGGGAGTGTGAAATGACAAATTAGAGCAAATGAGCATTGATCAAGCACATTTCTCCTACTTTTTAAGTTTGTTCTGTGATTAACTCCTTAAATATCAGGTTGACTTTGACTACTCTCATTCTGAAAGATTCAGCCTCCTTTCTGGGTGCCTGTAAGGCAATAACTGATTAAGCTCTTCATCTTTGTGTCTTTGTTTTTCTTTTCTTTTTTTAAAAATTACAGATATAGTCAATAGGGTTTTGCTTTATTGATTTCTTAGTCTTCATTTGGAACAAAAAATGCAAATATTTTCTTTTAAATTCTTTGTAAGTTTTATTTTGAACATGCAGACTTCACTGTGAACTTATCCCTTTTGTATGGTCCTACACCACTGTGGAGAGAAAGCCTGCAGTGGCAGAGGGGGATGGCAGAAAGTGGGCTCTACTTATCTTTAAGGCACTTAGGACCTTCCCGATTTAGAGGTGTGAAGTCCACACTCTGAAACCTACATGGCTTTAGCTTGTACAGCCAGCTTCCCTAATTCTCAACGCTTCAGAAGCTTTAGTTCACAAATGATCACAGGGAATGACTGCTTATCTTTTTCCACATTAGAAGACATTATCTGAAAAAACATGAACCTAATCCTTCTAGGACCTGAGTTGCTCACCGTCTTTTCCATTTGCTTACGTATTCTCCTATGTATTTTTCTTACACGTACTACTTCAAGAATAGTCTGAAAAGGGGACCTGAGGAAAAATTCAAATACATCAGTCCTAATTATGAAGATCAAAAGCAGCAGTTCTCAACCTGTGGGTTGCAACCTGCGGGAGCTTTCTGAAAGTGTGGCAGCATTAGGAAGGTTGAAAACCTCTGGTCTAAAAGATAGTGTGAGGAAATAGGTTAATTTAGCAAAATAACTATGAAAACTTTATTCATTTTTCATTCTTAGTGATTGAACAAATTTATATTTTCCTGGATACAGAGACAAATATATGCAGAGATCAAGTCCTGAGTTCTAATAAATTATCCAGGGCTTTATCTCTACTGGTTCTACAAAACATCACATTAATAAGAATTACAAAGGAGGATCATGAGAAAGACACAAAAGATACGTTGGCTATCCTCTGACAAAAGCTTAACATTTTATAATGATTTGAGTGTAAGTAAATCAGGCATATGTATTACATTTCCCTTGGAATACACATGGGTTTTAAGAATTAAGGGAAAGAGGCTTGGTACATTGTGGTATTATTGAATGCAAAACATTTGGGGAAAATATTTAGGTTTTTTTTTTTTTTCCTTGGCAAACACTAAAACTGACCAGGCTAACTCATCTGCTTCCCACTTCCCTGCCTCTAGGATTTGCCTGAAGTTGAGAGGTTTTAGAGAAGTGAGGATATGGAGGTATTTTTATTTCTTTGTTAGGAGATTAGCCTTGCTCTTTCTATTTCCCCATGTTCTTTACCACATCTCCCACCACATTGGGGAATGAATAGTTCCTCATCTTGAAGAGTGAAATTGTGGTGGGACAGTGTAACTCACAGCAGAGTAAATTCATGTAGTATCAGCCTCTGCGGAGTCCAGACAGGAATTTACAGGAATCTACCTCTCTGAATTTAGTAAACCTGTAGAAATAAAATTCTATCAGGTTTAAGGCTGGAACTGACTGGTATATGGGAGCTGGAAAACTGACCTTGGTTTACTTAGTCTTAACAATAAACATATTAGGATGGGCTTCTCGCATCTGGTGGGCAAGTAGGCATGTGTGAGGCTTTCCAGAACCAGAGACTATCAAGACTGAATGTCAAAGAGAACTTCTTGAAGGAAATGACACTCTTACAATCTCTAGCTGTATCTCTGTTCTTGCTTTTTTCCTCCTCTTTCACACAGATGGTCCCTGCTGGACAAATATCTCTTCGCTTAATGGTGCACATTTTGCAATATGTGGAAGGCAATGCCAAACATTTTCAAAAAAGAGTTAGATGTTTGAAAAATAGTTTACTTCCCTTTTCTAGGTTGCAGAAGCACCTCTTTTCCATGACCAAGTAATATTTGGAGCTTGGCTAAGAAATTTTCTTTGATTTTAGGGTGTCTATTTTAATTGGTTAAAAGTCATCAACTAGTTTTGTAATCTATATTTATCATATGCTTTTCAAACTTTTAGTTACGATGTACTTATTTTTTACTTCTATTTTAAGGTTTTAAACATTAAATACAAATCTCACTAGAAAATTTTATCTTAAATTGCCATTTATAAAAAGTTATGAAATAACATAAAAAATGTGCCTTTGCAATATTTCATAGAATCACCTTTGTGTGTTTCTTTTTACTTTTTACTTTTATTTATCTACATGGTATCAGCAATTAAATCCTTTTATGGTGAAAAATAAAATTAAGGGAAAAATAACAGTTTATGAATTTTTTTTTGTTCTTTGGCAAAAAGGTAAACTTCAAAAAAAAAAAACAACTGCAGAATTGATGAATGTTTCTAATGGCCTATTTGGAGTTTTTCAAAAACATACAAATCATTATAAATTATGATTTTAACTGAGACTTATACCTATCACTTAAGTACTATGAAATGGTAACAAACTATGTTCTTTTAAGGTCTATAATTTTTTCTCAGATAACATTAGTAAAAAGTCTCAAGAATATATTTATGATCTTTAAATCTATTTCTGGGTTTTTATTTCAGAAAAATACATGTATCAGAAAATACAGAGAATGTATGCAAAACAACATATGTGTGGGGAAAGGGTTAGCATTCTTAAGGAAGGTGAATATGTGCAACTTCAGGTAAAAACATCATGCCAGATTCATTGAATACATAGGTGTTTAATAAATGAATAAATCCTAGATGTATGTGGTTATTTCTGAGCAGCAAATAATTCTGACACCTAACAGATTAAAACAGCATGCATCAGTTATCTCACAGTTTCTATGGGGCTGGAACTGGGCATGGCTACACTGGGTGGCTCTGACTCTGTCTGTCACAGTGTCTTTAGATTTAGCCCGAGCAGGCAGTTCTACTGTGAAGACTCAGCTAGGCTAAGATCTGTTTCCAAGCCTTGACCATTGGCCAAAATTGACAATTCTTTCTCCTGTGAGTTTCTTCATTGACTATGGATGACCTGAGTGCTTTAGGACATGGTAGCTGGCTTCCAGAGCGAGAAACCATTTGCGTGCCCCAAAAATGAAAGTCATAGTTTTTTATACCCTAATCTGGGAAGTGACGTACCATCACTTTTGCTGTGTGCTGTTGTTCATACAAACCAGCCATGGTAGGTGTGTTCATACAAACCAGCCATGGTAGGTGTGTTCATACAAACCAGCCGTGGTAGGTGTGTTCATACAAACCAGCCGTGGTAGGTGTGTTCATACAAACCAGCCGTGGTAGGTGTGTTCATACAAACCAGCCATGGTAGGTGTAGTCCCCACTGCACAGAGTGTGAATACCATCCCCCCCAAGCTGGCGTCCCCCAAAGTGTGGATGTGAGATGGAAGTACCAGGGTGGACTTTTTCACTACAGCCATGCAGTTGTCCTTGTTTATTTTTCTTTCTTAACTCTTAAGTTTTCTAGGTCATTAATCCTTTATGAACGTTATTTATAAAATTCTTTCCTTTACTGGTCACCAGCAAGAATTGTTGATGTGTAATTCCTTCACTCTGCCATTTCCAAAAGGCTTTCAGTCCAGGTTCTTCTAGAATTTAGCCAGCAGATGGAGCACGAAAACCTGAAAACCTGACATTTAAATACCTACTTTCATTGGTTATGTGTTATATTTTTTGCTTTATAGTTTTGTGGATTTAAGAGGTTTTAGTACTTAATTCTCTCCTCCTGCAGATTCAGTACCAGAGTCTTGGTCTTTAGATTTACTGAATTTCCCATGCACCACTAGATGTTGCTTAATTCAAGGGTGATAAACTTACTTCATTTTGAATATTCACTCAGTTCTTGTTGCAGAGATGAATAAAACAATCCCCTTACTGCAAGAGTTCATGGTCTTGTTGAGGAGATAGTAATGTTATTAGTTACTAATTTAACTAGCAATTTCAATCCAGTGTGCTAAGGGCCAAGGTACCCCGGGACCTAAGGGCCACATCATCATGGTTTAGGTAGGAAGATCTTAATGGAGTTTAGAGGCAGACAAGGAGTAACACCTAGTATTGGGATAGGTGTCAGGGTGTTGTGTCAGGGAGGGAATCAGTGGTAGACAGGCTGGAGTTGAGACTGAAGAAATTAGCAGGAATTATCCAGAAAGAAAAGAGTTTGAGTGATAGAAGGACAGTCCTAAAAGAGGAAAAACATGAGAAAAGATTGGAATAAGAGGAACTTCTTGGTGTCTATGGGAAACCAAGTAGTTCCTGTTGTCTTTTTTTTTTAAATTTATTTATTTTTATTGTTAAATCATAGCTATGTACATTAGTGCAATCCAGGGGTACAATGTGCTGCTTTCATATACAATCTGAAGTATTCTCATCAAACTTCAATGTAGCCTTCATGGCATTGTCTTAGTTACTGTATGTAGGCATTTGTATTCTGCATTTAGTAAGTTTCACCTGTACCCATTCTAAGGTGCACCATAGATGTGGCCCCACCCATTACCTTCCCTCTACCCTAAGCTCCCCCCTCCCTTCCTCTTCCTTGGCCCTTTCCCCATAGTCTTTTGCTATTGTTGGGCTACAGCCTTCATGTGAAAGCTATAATTTAGCTTCATAGTAGAGCTGAGTACATTGGATACTTTTTCTTCCATTCCTGAGATACTTGGCTAAGAAGAATATGTTCCAGCTCCATTCATGTAAACGTGAAAGAGGTAAAGTCTCCATCTTACTTTAAGGCTGCATAGTATTCCATGGTATACATGTACCACAGTTTGCTAGTCCATTTGTGGGTCAATGGGCACTTGGGCTTCTTCCATGACTTAGCAATTATGAATTGGGCTGCAAAAAACATTCTGGTACAGATGTCTTTGTTATATTGTGAGTTTTGGTCTTCTGGGTATAAACCTAGTAGAGGAATTATAGGATCGAATGGCAGGTTTATTTTTAGGTCTCTAAGTATTCTGCAAATATCCTTCCAGAAGGGATGTATTAGTGGGCATTCCCACCAGCAGTGTAGAAGTGTGCCCTTTCTTCCACATCCACGCCAACATCACTGGTTTTTGGGATTTTGTTATGTGGGCTACTCTTACTGGGGTTAGGTGATATTTCAAAGAAATATCTAAATATTAGATAACGTTTGTGAGTGTTGATAAGTTCACAGAAATCACTGTGCTAGATGTTCTCATGTGCAGTATTTATGGCAAACAAATGGCCTGTCCATAT
>CAUYPK010137989.1:0-20709 GCA_963574355.1 Loris lydekkerianus
GAGGAGGAGGAAGAAGTAAGAATGAAGAAGGAAGAAGGAAGAAGGAAGAAGGAAGAAGGAAGAAGGAAGAAGGAAGAAGGAAGAAGGAAGAAGGAAGAAGGAAGAAGGAAGAAGGAAGAAGGAAGAAGGAAGAAGGAAGAAGGAAGAAGGAAGAAGAAGAAGAAGAAGAAGAAGAAGAAGAAGAAGAAGAAGAAGAAAAGGAAGACGAAAAGAAGAATCTGGGTGGACTGGAACGGAACAGGAAAAGAGAGACTGAGAACAGTGCCACCTGCCGGCGCTGGTTGGGGCGGATGTGCGGTGCCCACCACGTCCCTCACTAACTTCCGTAAGGGAGTCTGTCCTCACGGGGGGCCACGCACACGGTTACAGCCGGATGCTTCTGCCCTGTGGCGCCCCCTGGCGTCCACCTCTGTCAGGGCAGCTTCCTGCTGGCCATGGAGCGCCACCTAGCGTGCTGACGGGGCTGCATCCTAAATGGGTTTGCAACAGCCGGGTCCTGGGAGAGCAGACAATCGCAACCCCTGCCCTTCTCAATTTCTCAATCTAACTCCGTCTCCCCCCACTTCACTCCATCCCCTAGAACTGTTCTTTAGTATCCAGACATGACCAGTTTATCAGTTGGGGGTCACAGCAGGAAATACATGACACATTCAAGTAAGATTTTATGTAAGTTTATTTGTTTTCAAAGGTGTGACAAAGTTTAGAGCAGTGACTCTCAGAATGTTATCTGTACACCAGAGATCTTTTCTGGGATCTGCAAGGTCAAAGCTATTTTCATAATAATGCTAAGATGTTACTGGCCCTTTTCATTCTCATGTTCTCTTAAGAACATACGGGAGTTTTCCAGAGGCCACATATGTAATACTATGTATCACAACAGATTGAATGTAGGAGCAATACTTTAATCTGTCTTTTATTAATCCAGAAATTAAGGTAAAATTATAAAATAACACCACTCTTCACTAATTTTTGTTTTGAAAAATAGTATTTATAAAAATAATATTGATGTTAACATATGATAGTTTTATTACTAATATTCTAAATGAATTAATACATAAATAACCATATTTTAACTTTTCTTTATACTGCCTAGGGATCCAGGGAGGATTAGAAATAGTCCCAGAAGAAATAGAAAGAAAAAGATCAACTTAGGTTTTAGCTACTGACATGCAAAAATAGGGTTATACAGCAGAAAAATAGTTTGCTAGCCTGGTCATCTAATTTAAGAAGACTTTTACAAAGATTTTCATCTCTTCCTTCAACATGTCAACAACTGAGCCTAAAGGGCTTAGTTCATAGAGTTTTCAAAAAGGGTGGAGAAATAAATCCTTATTTTCTTCATAAGGAGAGTGAAAGAAGGAAGAAGACTGTAACTAGGGGGAAAATGACTTCGTAGGTGTCTTCCATCTGTCCCTGGAAGAGTCACTCCTGTCCCTTTGAAGCACCTCTTGGCAGGGTTTGGGGACCTGCATGGCCCCATCAACAGCTCACTTACCTTCCAGTCTCAGGTTGGCGGTGTCACAGGGGAGCAGCCCAGCCTCAGGTCTTTCTGTCCTGGAAGAATGTTCACCCCACAAAAGAACCCTTAAAACTCATTAGGATCCCAAAGAGCTTTGGTTTGTCCGTTGACTCTGTCGATACTTACTGTATTAGAAATCAATCTAAGAAAAGATGCCAAATAGAGTGAAATAGATTTATTACCTTGAGAGTAGAGAAGACCTTTAATATCATATAGGAAAAAAAGCTATAAAAATGCAAGTTTAACTACACAAAATTTAAAGAATATACTACAAAGAACATTATAAACAATGTTATAAGGTAAAAAACAAAATGGAGAAAAATATTGCAGAATATATCGCAGTTAACTAACTAAAATACAGAAATTGTAAAGAACTCCAATTGATAAGAAAAAAAAAATATCCACCCAGTGCCCATAGCACAGTGGTTATGGCACCAGCCACATGCACCGAGGGTGATGGGTTCGAACCTGGCCCGGGCCAGCTAAACAACAGTGACAACTGCAACAAAAAATAGCCAGGCATTGTGGCAGGTGCCTGTAGTCCCAGCTTCTTGGGAGGCAAAAGCAAGAGAATCGCTTAAGCCCAATAGTTTGAGGTTGCTGTGAGCTGTGATGCCATAGCACTCTACTGAGGGCAACATAGTGAGACTCGTCACAAAAAAATGAAAAAGAAAAGAAAAGAAAAAGACAATAGAAAAATAGGCAAAGTATAAGAACAGGAAATTCACAAAAGTGAAATCTCACTAGCAAAAAGGATACATGAGATAAACCCCATAAACACAGTTTTTAAAGTTCTTTTTTTTTTTTCTCTCTCCCAGAGAATAGCAAAATATAAAGTAGTTTGTGTCAGCTGGGGTATGGGTGTGAGGAATAAATTTCACCTCATTACTAATGGCAGTATGAATTTTTACAGCCACTTAATAGATCAATTTGGCAACATCTACTTAAAAGCACATAATTTATGACTGCAATTTCATTTCTACACATCTTCTCTGTGAAACACTGAACATACACCAGAAGAGAAGTCTCTACATGCAAGAATTTTATTGCAGCGTCAAAGTAATTGCCTTCCCCCCCCTCAAAAGGAGGGGAATATAAATATTCTTCAGCAAAGGAATATTTTAAAAATTGTGATTTATTTGTGAAATTCTATGCAGAAGTCAAAAAAGCCTAGATTAAAAATTTTTATAAAAATGATAACCAAAATATTGCTGAATCAAAAAAGCAAGCTGTAAATTGATATTTATACCATACCAGCATATTGACATTAATTAATAAATTCACAAATAGAAATCAGCAGTATATTTTAAAAAGTACTACAACACATTTAGATTCACCTCCAATTATGGTGTCATAATAGTTTGACATTAGGGAATTTATTAAAATAATATGCCTTATTAATTGATCAAATGATATGAAATAATATTCAGAAGACATGAAGCAAAATTCAATATTTTTTCCTAAATTAAAATTTAAAAATTTTAGCAAAATAGAAAAGACAAGTGATTCCTTAATGTGATATGATAATACATGTATAAGCCCCAAAGCCAGGAATATTATTCATAGCAAAGTAATATTTGAAGCAATTCTGCACATGTCAAGAACAGGGCAAGGATGCTAAGGGCTTAATTACTTACAAGTGTCTGCAAGAGTGAGCCAATGCATTTAAATAAGAAAATGAAAGGAGATGTATAAATGTTGGAAAGAAGAGGAAAAGTTTTCATTATTTGTAGATATTCTTATTATGTTAACATTATATGTATTGCATACTTGAAAAACTTAATGGAAAACCATAGAAATAATTAGAAAATACAACAAAATAACCAAAATATAAAACTTATTGATAATAAAATAAATTGAACAGCTATGTGAGGAAGGGTTTAAACCCTGTTGAAGGTTATGAAAGACAATGGGAATAGGTGAAAGATGTATGGAGGGGGAGATTCAGTATCGAATAGATGTCATTTATAATTAAATGATCCTTTTAAGTCAATACAATTCCAACCAAAATCCTAAGAATTTAAAAAACCTGACATCCCATTGGTTCTATTTCTTTGGAGAACCCTGAATATTACACATAGGTAAATACCAAAAGCCTGACAATTAAGTTTGCAAAATCATGCTAGATAAAGTGCTACATACCTCATTGCTGAATATCACTACAGCCCCCTTCAAGTACTCTCCTTGGGAAGCTATGCAGTGATACCAGTGCCTCATCCACCCTTCAAAGCAATTTCAGAATTCTTTTCCTGGAATGGCCGTCAGATCTCTTGTCATATTACCCTTGATGTCCTAAATGCCATCAAAATGTCCTCCTTCCAACATTTTCTGTATCTTTCTATAAAGAAAAAAGTCACTGGGGCCAGATCAGGTGAGGAGGGAGGTGTTCCAATGTAGTTATTTGTTTACCGGCTCAAAACTCTCTTACAGACACAGGTGCATTGTCTTGATGCAGGGGGCCATGAGTCGTTAGCCAAGATGTTCAGTTAAGCTTTTCCTGTTTCTCTATCAATGTTTTCTTGGTCTGCTATGCTTCTCACAGTCAGCCAATGATTCTAACATACAATTTGACCAATTTTTGCAATGTTTTCATCAGCTATGTTTGTTACTGGCTGCCCTGACCTCCTTTCATCTGCGACGCTTTCTCTCTCCTCAGAAAAACATTTAATAATTTGTACACTGTTGTTTTATCCACAGAATTATCCCCATAAACTTGGACAAATGTGTCCCCTATTTCACTTGCCAAGTTTAACAAGAAATTTAATGTCTGTTAGTTGTTTTAATTCCAGATTTGACATTCTCACAACTGCACACAAAAACATGCAACAACATTACTCAGTGCCACTCAGTGAGACACCTCCACACATTGACACAAATGCAGCTGTGAGACGCTGATGCACCAAGGTTAGGAGGTCTCACTGAGCTGTTTGTAGACTGCCGTCACAAGCACACGGTGGCAAGTTCACCAATTTAATTGTCAGCCCTCATACAGACACACATATACACCATGTATATATGTATTTAGGGTATATGGAAGGAAACTCATCTAATTTTTAGTGACTTCTTCAGATAGGGGGCACAGGGTATTTTTACATCACATTCTTTGTGCTGTAAGATCTTTACAACAACCATTTGTTAGCTTTTTAGAATCATAAGATGGCATAGAAAAGCATTAGCATTGCAAACATAAAGAATAGATTTAATATATAGCATAATATATTGGAGTAAAAACAGACTTGATATTAGAAGACTATTTTCATTCATCTTTTACCCTCACTTATTCATAGTCATTCATCAAACTCATAATATTAAGATATTAGTACTTCTGTTTTATCTTCTGGAATCCTAGAAGTAAACGTGACAAAACGCACACTCCCCTTAGGGAACCAACAATCCCATTTGCTGACCTGTGTAGACTGTAGTTTCCCCAAATGAGAAAGGGAAATAACAAGGACCACCTTCCAGATTTTTATGAAAAGCCAAATGAGTTAACATATGAGAATGCACCAAGATAGTACCTGAAATATTATGAGCACTCAGTGAATATTTGCTGAATGTGAAGTCACAATTTACTTCACTAGCCTGGATTTTTGGTTAAAAACAGAAAGACAACAGAACTACTTTTGCTTTGAAAATAAATGATGTATAGATACCAATACTCATATACCAATTGCATGTAAGGATATCATTCCCATTTAAAAATCCTCTGAGACAGAAAACTTGTTTGAGTGAATCTGTTAGTGATCTTGTGAACAAAAAGCTTTGGTATGTCAGACCAGCACATGTCCTTACAAGCTCTAGGGATGTGTTGGGTTTACTTGTTACTGCCAGGCTCACACACCGATGCCCAGCTTGAATCTGTGAGCGAGCATGAGATGACAGAAGTGGCATTGTGTGATTTTGTTCAAATATTGACTAACCTGACTTTGCCTTTAAAATATTTATTTTCAATTCATTTCAGCAATCTTTGTTTATGAGTGTAGGATAATATTTAGAAATAAACATATCCTACATCAAGCACACAAAGTGAACTCAGTGTGAGTTTAAAATTACTTCCTATTCTTCCAGAGGCTTAAGGGACCCGGGCCCCCCTGGGACACATGCTGAGTTAGCTTCCCTGGAGTTAAAAATTCCACAAGCCAATTCTCTGAATCTGTGTGCCTGTGAAGCCTAAGCTCAAAGGGCACGCCGCCCTTCCTCAGAGATAGGGGCCAGAGGGTTGACGTATGTTAACAACATATTGTCAGAGGTCTATAAGTGCTCTGCTGGGGCCAGAGGGTTGACGTATGTTAACAACATATTGTCAGAGGTCCGTAGGTGCTCTGTCCTGAGGAAAGACACAGTTGTTACTTCATACTGAGTAAACTGAGTGAACGCTTAAAGATACTCGTCCATTAACTCTGTTCCCCTGTGGCTACTTTCTTCTTTGTGATCTTTATTTAGATACCTGCCCAGAGATTAGTCAGGGTCTAAAAGATGTTTACTACAAAAGTGATTGGGCTGATATGGTAACAGGATATTTCCTTCCAAGTTAATTTCAGATAGGTAAAGTGAAGTAATGGTAAAACTAACAGATGTAGATTGAGTGTGTACGTGACTAGAAAGGTATAAAATCAAAACCCTGAATAAAGAACTTTGCTACATACCATCCCATACTATGTAGTCTGTTTCTTGACTTAATAATTACAGGAGTGAGTTTATACCCACCACAAAGCTGCTGTTTGTTCACATCTCCAGTCACACAACAATGAGACTGTTGAAAATAATTTTGAAGACACTATTTTTTATTGATTTGCTCAACTAAACTGATAGTGAAAAGAGATGAAACCAATGGGGTGATAAAGGGGCAGAGAGAATAGCTAATATATTGAGAACAGCAAAGATAACTGCTTTTCTATCAATAAAACTTGTTTATTGACACATAATAATTGTACATATTTATGAGGTGTGGTGAGATGTCTTAATGCATGTGTATTATGTAATTACCAAGCCAGGTCATTTCATTAACATTTCCACAATCTCGAACATTCATTGTTTCTTTGCACAGAGAATATTTGACATCCTCTCTTCCAATTATTTTGAAATATACTGTATAATATTCTTTTTCTTTTTTTTAATCCGGGCATAAGTATTAGACAAGTTTTATAGCTGAGGAAATTAAGCCTGAGAAGTTGCCTGACTTCCTGGGGCCATTTAGTTTAACTTATCTTCCTTTAAAGACAACTTTAAGTTTGGATAAACTAAGCTGGTATTTATCAAAAGTTATTAAAATGAGTGCTCAGAGTGGAAAAAGTAAGCCAAGCTGATACTTTTAGAAGATGGGAGTGTGAAAATGTAAAATTAAAGCACTTAGTGTTGTGTGGGGAATCTAGGTAGGCCGAGAGAGCTTGGATGTGTGGTCTCACAAACTCACTAAGAAGAGGATCGGTTCTGGGGTAGAAGGAGAAATGAATGCTGACCGGAAAGAGAGTATGTAGGTTGTAAAGAAATGATGACATTTAAACATGCTAAGCCAATAATGAAAGCCATCATGTGTGGAACCTGAGTCAGGTCCTTCTTAGCATTTTCCTCAGGAGGTCCAAGTTACATTTTTCTGAGGCAGAGCCCATCAAAGCTGTTAAGTCAGCTGATATATCCACAAGTACCCCAGATGCCTGTTCACTACCCTGGCAGTGGCCTTGGTCCTTAAGACCTTCAACCTCTTTGATTCACCACCAGTGGCCAACAGCTCTTGGGCCAGAATCCTCTGATTATTTAGTGCCTGTCTTAGCCTATTCCTGCTGCTGTAACAAAGTACCTTAGACTGGGTAATTTATAAAGAAATTTATTGTTCATAGGTCATAGGAATAATGTTCATGGTTCATAGGTAAGTCCAAAATCAAGGAGCCAGCAAATAAAAAAAAAAAGAAGAAGAAGCCAGCAGATTCTGAGGGCTTGCTCTCTGCTTCCAAGATGGCGCCTTCCTGAGGCTTCCTCACATGACCAAAGGGAGCCATGTTGTATAATATTCTTAACTGTCATCATCCTTTTGCACAATTTCATACCAGAACTTTCTCCACCTGCATAATGTCTCCCCAGGCCCTCTTCTCACTCTCTCCCAGCCCCTGATAACCACTGTTCTACTCCCTACTTTTATGAGAACAGCATTTTTAGACTTTACATGTGAGTGATAGCATGGAGTATTTGTCTTTCTGTCCTGGCTCACTTCAATGAACACAATGTCCACCAGGTTCAACAGTGTTGCCTCAAATGACATGATTTCCATCCATTTTATGGCTGAATAGTATTCCATCGTCTGCATACTACACTTTCTTTATCCGTTCATCTGCTAATGGACACTTGGGTTGATTTCATTGGGATGTGGGAACAACAGATTGAATAAATCAGTTGGGATTTATTGGGAATAGTGTTTCAATAAACATACCAGTGTGGATACCTCTTTAACATTCTAACTCCATTTCTTTGGGGTACACGCCTAGTAGTGGGATGGCTGGAGCATTTGATAGTTTGGCATTTATTTATTTATTTATTTATTGGCTGGGACTGGGTTTGAAACTGCCACCTTCGGCATATGGGACCCGTGCCTTATCCCTTTGAGCCACAGGCACCGCCGGTTAGTTTGGCTTTTAATTTTTTGAGAAAACTTCATACAGCTTTCCATAGTTGTGTCACTAATTTGCATTCCCACCAACTGTGTATAGTAGTTCCACCTTTTCTACATCCTCATCAGCATTTATTATCTTTTGTCCTTTTGATAATAACCATTCTACATTCTAATAGGGGTGAGATGCTATCTCCATTGTAAATTGGGGCTTTGGTTTGCATATCTGTCATGATTTGTGATATTGAATAATTTTTAATATACCTGATGGCCATTTGTATGTCTTCCTTTGAGAGCTGTCTATTCAGGTCTTCTCAATTTTCATTTGGACTGTTTGGGTGTTTCTGCTTTTGTTTTGCTTTTTGCTATCAAGCTGAGCTCCTTACATACTCTGGGTAGCTCCTTGTTATTTGTGTAGTTTGCAGATTATTTTCTTTCATTCTGTAGCTCTCTTTCCACTTTGTTGATTGTTTTCCCGTGGAGAAGCTTTATAGTTGATCTGATCAAGTCCATTTGTCTATTTTTGCTTTGTTGTCTGTACTATTGGATTCTTGTCCAAAAACTTTTACCAATACAACTATTATAGATAGTGATTGAAAAGACATTTTAGTTTGGACGTCACTTGGTCAACTTGAATTGGATAAAAGACATTGCATTTATTTCAGCCAAGACTTATTTTTAAAGTGTTTTTGGATGATTCTTATTATTTATTTTCTCTGGTGGTAAATGAACAAATAAAAAGATAAAGTAGAAAGAGTAATTTTTAAGTCAATAACTTCCATTTTAGAGCCAAACATTCAATACAAGAAACCAATAATTCAATTCAGTGTATATGTTCAGAGCTCTTCCAACATGCAGAGAACTGTCCTAGATGCTGAGTGTATGCAAAGATGGATGATGCCTGATTGTCACTCATAAAGAACATGTATTCTAGAAAGGGAGCTATGACACATGTGTAAATAAATATTAAATAATAAGAGATGATGTATGTTTTTTAAGAAAAAGAAGATAGGCTATAAGACTAGAGGAGACAAAAATAGTTGCTTCAAATTTAACACATCCAGATCTTATCTTGTTATCTTCCCCATCAAACCTGTTCCACCTGCAGCTTTTCTAATCTCAGCTGGCACAGGCCCATCCTTCCAGTTTCTTAGAGTAACTACATCTAATACATTGGAAAATTGAGTGGCTCTACCTTCAAAATATACCTAGAACCTGCCCACCTCTCTTCAACTCTACTACAACCACTCTGGTCCAAGTTACTACCACAACTAGTCCAGATTACTAACTGCTCTCCCTAGTTCTCTTCTTAACACCATATGTCCTAATCATAGCACAGTAGACAGAGGAACCTTTAGACATGTAAAATACATCATGTCACTCCAATGTTCAAATCCCTAAAAAGCTCCCCATTTTACAAGGGCTGACAAGACCCTCCACAATCTGACCTCTCATTTCCTCTCTTACTTGGTCCTACATAACTCGAATGTCACAAGCACACTTGTGCCTTAAGGTCTTTGGAATGGCCTAAAATGCATTTCCCTAGCATATCCACAGGGCTAACTCCTCCACATTCTTGCAGACTTTCCAAATATTTTCTTCTCAGCAAGGTCAACTGTGAGCATCTAATAGAATAGAGCTCCACTCTCATAACCACATCTGCTAAGCACATCCTTAACCCCTCGTATCCTTCTCCATCCCTCTTCTTGTCCACAGTGTTGTTCTCACAAAATATAATTTTTACATTTTTTATGTTTATTGTTTCCTGTCTGTCTTCTGCCATTAAAAAGTCCAGAAATCCCACTTGTGGGTATACATATAAAGGAAATGCAATCTCAGAATGCTAAAGAAATGCCTGCACTCCTGTGTTCTTTTCAGCATTATTCATAATAGCCACAATGTAAAGTCAACCCAACTGTCCATCAGCAGATGAATGAATAAAGAAAACATGGCATATATATGCAATAGATCACAATAAATTACTTAGCCTTAAAAAAGAAAGAAATTCTGTCATTTGCAACATGAATGAACCTTGAGGACGTTATGTTAAGTGACATGTGCCAGGCATAGAAAGTCCAACACAATTTTTAAATGTTGAACTCAGACACGCAGAGGGCAGAATGGTGTTTATAAGAGATTGATGGGAAAAGTGGGAGTGGGGAGGAGATAGTGATCAAAAGATACAAAATTTCAGTTAGGGCTCAGCACCTATAGCTCAGCGGCTAAGGGCAACAGCCACATATACCAGAGCTGGCGGGTTCAAATCCAGCCTGGGGCTGCCAAACAACAATGACAACTACAACCAAAAAATATCTGGGTATTGTAGTGGGCGCCTGTAGTCCCAGCTACTTGGGAGGCTGAGGCAAGAGAATCACTTAAGCCCAAGAGTTTGAAGTTGCTGTGAGCTGTGACACCACAGCACTCTAGTCAGGGCAACAGCTTGAGACTCTGTCTCAAAAAAAAAAAAAAAAAAAATTCAGTTAGACAGGAGGAGTAAGTTCAAGAGATCTACTGTACATTGTGGTGATTATATTTAGTAACAATATATTCTTTAAAATTGCAAAGAGAGATTGTGTTTAAACCAAAAAAATAAAAATGTGCAAGGTAACATGTTTAATTAGCTCAATTTAGCCATTTGACACTGTACAGGTATTTCAAAACCATGATGTACATGATAAATGTATGCAATTTTTGTCAATTAAAAGTAAGTAAATTGTTAGGTTCATATGGGTGGTAACTTTGTTGGGCAACTGGTGTATCCCAAGCTCCTAGAACATGGCCTGGCACATTGCAAGCACACAACAAATGTTATTGAAGAAATCAGATATCAGTAAACAGATAGAAATTTAAGAAATATTCAGAGCCAAAAAATGTGGGAAGCATGGGGAAGGAGGCACACTCAAGGGGAATTCTGGGAAAATGGCTGACTAGTAGCAACCCTTGGCAAAGGCTTCTGACCAGAGGGAGAAAAACTGGACAGAATCCAAATCTATGAAGCCAAACATGGGGAGTTGAGCCAAGAAAGAAGTTTGGCAAGCTGTAACTTCATGGAAGAGTATTCAAGAAAACAAATTATAGGTGCAAAGCCTATTGTCTACAGGATGGGAGACCCCTCCCCCAAGTGGGAGGCCCGCAGTGGGCTCTCTGTAAGCAAGAAGGGAACAAAAGACCTCTCGTTTTATTGCACTGGATAGAGCTACTAAACACCAGGTCTCCTTCTCCAGGGAGATCCCACCTGTGAACCTAGATACCACCTGCTGGGCATCAAATTGAGCAAATATTTTCCCCCTCAATTCTGAACTCCCAGTCCATTCTTCTCCCCTCACATGACAGTCTGAAGTTCTGCCTCCTGCAGAGTGCAGAGTGTTTAATCTTTTCCTGAGAGATCTGAGCATAGTGTGGACCCCTGAATAAGGACAGAATCTGTGACTAGTGGGGAAGAAAGAGGGCATGGAAGGAAAGGGACACTCCGTGGGAGGAGGAGCAGATCCCTGGTTATGACTTTGCCTAGCCACTGGTGGTGATGACCCTTGGGCTATGTCTGGCAGGAAGGGGTGCAGAATGCCAGCTCTGATGGTGCCAGCAAGCGGGAGAGTGGTTGCCAAGTGTGGACTGAGTTCAGTGGGCAGGGCTGGTCCCTAGCTCCAACCCACTGTGAGTAGAGGCTTGTTGGGTGTGGACTGAGATGGCAGGCAGAGGCATGGTCCCCTGACTCCAACTGGGCCAGTAAGCAAAGAAGCAGACACTAGTGTGGACTGAGTCTGGTGGGAAGGGAATGGACCCCTGGCTCTAACTGAGCTGGGGAGCAGAGGTACGGATGCCCTGTGCAACTGAATCGTAGTTGGAGACCCATGGATTCCTCTCTATGAAGCAAGGTTTGTACTGCCTGAGACAATTTGATTGGAACTCACATCTAGGACTGTCCACCTAGGGACACTCTGAGGTTGACCTTCAAAGTTCTGTAGCAGAGAAGAACTGAAGGGTGGGGGCAGGGCACTGCAGCTGTCTGTATCTTTCCACAGCCAAGATTTAAACTTAATATCATGGCTTCATAGGCTAGGGTAGAGGTTGGCTGATTTCAACACTGAGCCAGCTTGCACTGTCTCACCAAGTAGGTCCTCAGAGTCTCCAGCCAAAACTCTGAAAGGGGCCTTTCTAAGGTTGTAGGTGATAAGCCACAATTACAAAGCCTAGCACTTTGGTAAGAGGCTGATTAACTCTAGTGCCTGGAAACCCCAATTCAGTCTCATGCTACCAGTTCTAATACCCAAACAGGGAAAAATAAACATGGGGTGGAACTAATGCAAGAACTCTGGCAATATGAATAACCAGTGTAGATCATATGAATGAATGAATGTGAATGACAATGTAGTGTCATTCCTCTGAAGGAATGACAAAGAAGATACAACTGAAGAGGCCATCATAGACAAATGTCTGAAATGTCAGAAATTGAATTCAGAATATGTATGGCAAATAAGATGAATAGAAAGGAAGAAAAGTTAGAAATTGAAATCCAGGAGTAAGATGGCAATCAAGTAACAGCTTCTTTGCAACCAGGTGCAGTGAAATTGGGGAAAGAAGACTCTAGACATCTCTGGCTTGTGGGCTCTTCCCAGAAACATCCTTCTGGGGACACAGGGAGACAGCGAGAGACTTCTGAACCCCACAAAGAGGACAAAAGCAGTGGAGAACTAGAAAGTGGTTGTGTTTGTTTGGTCTAAGGCCGTTGCTGCCCCAGCTGTAACTACAATAGCAGTGAGATTGCAAACAGGGAAGACTTTCCCTCTGGGCTGTTTGGTTTTCTTGGACTTGGGCACTTGGTTGAACTACCTTGGGAGAACTTGGGAGAGAGTGTAATGACATTAAGTATTGTCTAGGCCCCAGACTGAGCTGCTGAGCCAGAATGGAGCTAATATTGTTCAGCTGTGGTCCAAGCATGCAGCCATTGTGGGAGAACTGCCCCCTGCAGGCTCCACATTCAGGGTCACAGAGCAAGGCTCAGGCTGGGAGACCTTGGGTGAGTGATCTAGTGACTGAGCAGTGCCAAAGGCCAGGACTGAGACACTGGGGAAGACCGGAGATTTCAGTGTTTGGCAGTAGCAGGGTCACCTTGCTACTCAGCCCTCCGGGGCATAGAGTGAGACCAGTTTTGGTGCACTGGATAAACAGGCAGCCACTTCAGAAGTGATCCCAGACACAAGTGCTTTCCTGGTAAAGCTTCTGTTTAGCCAAGGTTAAAAGTTTAAAGTGTCTTTTCAGCTGGCTGAGAAGAGATTTAGGCTCTCTACCCTGCAGGGTTTGAGAAATCAGAAGAAGCCCCCAGTCTCCATCTCATACAGCTGTATCAGCATTGTGATTAACATCTCATACCCCAGAAAATCACCTATTTCCCAGATAATATTCAGGAAGATATATATACTGCTTTGGTTTTTGTTTTTTTGTTTTTTATTTTCAATATTTTTTCCTCTAGATTTTTTTTCTCTCTCTCTCTCTCTCGTTATCTTTTCTTTCTTCATTTTTCTACTTTAAACATAATTTTCCATTGTTGCCTTCTTTGATAATAAGAACTTCATTTTTGCTAGTGTTTCTGCCCCTATTATTTGTTTTTTACCCCAATTTTATCCCATAAGGTTTTCTGTTTGTTTTGATTTGATTTATGGTATGTTTGTCTTTCCTCTCTATTTGGTGAGGTGGGGTATCATGTCTAAATAGGCTGGCAAAGAACTGTTGACCTCAAGAGAACCACCCAGCCCAGCACCCCCAGAGGTAGAGGGCTTTCAAGGTTGGGTCAAAGTATCCTACTATACATATTTATTACTCCCGTCTTCCTCTTTCTTTGCCTCTCTTGTTTTTGTCAATATTCCCTTTTACTCACCCTCCCCCCCCCAAAAAAAAGAAAAACTCTCTTGCTCTTCAATCTTCTCATCCATTTGGTCCTGTACCAAAAGGACTCATCAAAACCTTAGGACTCATCAAAATCCTGGCAACATGAAAAACCAATCCAGAGCAAACCCCTCAAGGGACCATGAGGTAGCTACTTCAGAGGATTCCACCTATAAAGAAATATTATAAATGACAGAAGGGGAATTTAAAATACAGATGATGATAATAATGAAGGAAATTAGTGAGAAAGTGGAAAATAACCAAAAGAAAATCCAAAAGCAGAATCAAATAAGAGATGAATGATATGATGAATATAGAAAAATACAGCAGAGCTGAAGGAATTAAAGCAGTCAATTAGAGACCTTGAAGATGCAATAGAAAGTATCAACAATAGATTAGACCATGCAGAAGAAAGAATTTCAGAGGTAGAGGACAAAGCTCTTGAGACAACTCAGATAGTTAAAGAGGCAGAAAAGAAGAGAGAGAAAGCAGAATATTCACTGACAGAATTATGGGACTTTATGAAGCAATGAAACATACAAGTTATAGGTATCCCAGAAGGGGAAGAAGAATGCCCCAGAGGAATGGAAGCCATTCTAAAGAATAGTATAAATGAAAATTTCCCAAATATTACCAAAGATTCTGACACACTCCTTTCAGAGGGATATAGAACCAAAGATCACCTCAACTCAAATAGAGCTTCTCCAAGGAACATTGTGATGAACCTGTACAAAGTTAAGACTAAAGAAAAGATTTTGCAAGATGCCAGGAGTAAGTGCCAATTGACCTACAAGGGCAAATCCATCAGGGTGACTGCAGACTTCTCTAATGAAACTTTCCAAGCAAGAAGACAATGGTCATCTACCTTTAATCTACTTAAACAGAACAATTTTCAGCCCTGCTAAGCTAAACTTTAAAATTGATGGAGAAATCAAATCTTTTATGGATAGGCAAACATTGAGGAAATTTGCCATAACAAGACCAACTCTACAGGAAATACTTTAACCTGTTATACACACTGACCATCACAATGGACCACCAGCAAAGTAAGCACCCAGAAATTAAAGGACAGAGCCTAGTGTCCACAATTATGCAAAAGATAAAACTAATCAATGGACTTCCACAAAATAAGATGAATAGAATACCACCACGATTATCTCAATTATCAATTGAGATAATTATCAATTATCTCAATAAATTTTTTGTTTTGGAGGATTTATTGAGGGACACTAATTGCATATGTTAGGCAAAGTCCCTCTTGGAATTGTATCTTTCCCCCAAACAGTGTGGCACAGACCAAGGCCCCAACCCCCTCCCTCATTCCCTCTCTCTGCTCTTCCTTTCCCTACCCCTCCCTCCTTCTTTCTCTCTCTGCTCTCCACTTCCCCCACCCCCACCATGTCCTTAATTGTCATTAATTATCCTCATATCAAAATTAAGTACATACGATTCATGCTTCTCCATTCTTGTGATGCTTTACTAAGATACCTCAATGAATGTTAATGGCTTGAATTCCCCACTGAAGAGTCATAGATTGTCTGATTCAATTAAAAAAACACAGGCTATCCATTTTCTCTCTGCAGGAAACACATCTAGCCTCAAAAGACAAATTAAAACTCAGAGTTAAGGGTTGGAAGACAATTTTTCAGGCAAATGGAATTCAGAAGAAAAGAGGGGTTGCAACCTCATATTCAGATACATGTGGATTTAAAGCAACTAAAGTCAAAAAAGACAAAGATGGCCACTTCATATTGGTCAAGGGAAAAATACAACAAGAAGACATTTCAATTCTAAGTATTTATGCACCCAACTTAAATGCTCCAGATTCTTGATACAGACCTTAATTAGTCTGAGCAATATGATATGCTATAACACCATAATAATAGGCAACTTTAACACTCCTCTTACAGAGTTGGACAAATCCTCTAAACAGAAATTAAACAAGGATATAAAGGATTTAAATGAGACCCTAGAACAACTGTGCTTGATAGATGCATATAGCACACTCCATCCCAAAGATGAAGAATATACATTCTTCTCATCAGCCCATGGGACATTCTTCAAAATGGATCATGTCCTAGAACACAAAACAAACCTTAATAGAATCAAAAGTATTGAAATTTTACCTTGTATCTTCTCAGACCATAAGACACTAAAGGTGGAACTCAACTTTAAAAGTGTTCAATGTCACACAAAGGCATGGAAATTAAACAACCTTATGCTGAATGACATTTGGGCAAAGGAAGAAATAAAAGAGGACAACATTAATTCCCTTGAGCATAACAACAATGAAGATACAAGTTACCAAAACCTGTGGGATACAGCAAAAGCAGTTCTGAGAGGAAAATTTATTGCTTTAGATGGCTACATCCGAAAACCAGAAAGAGAGTGCATCAATAAACTCACACAGCATCTTATGGAATTGGAAAAAGAAAAACAATCTAAGCCTAAACCCAGCAGAAGAAAAAAAAATAGCCAAAATTAAGTCAGGGATGAATGAAATTGAAAACAAAAGAATCATTCAGAAAATTAATGAAACGAGGAGTTGGTTTTTTAAAAAAATAAATGAAATAGATAAACCTTTGGCCAGACTAACTAGAAATAGAAAAGTAAAATCTCTAGTTGTAATAAGTGACCCAGAAAAAAGACCCCTAAAGGCCTCTAACTGTCTCAGCCTGAGTCCCCACATGTCTCAACGCCCCCACCCCCGGAAAAATCCGGGAACAGGTTTCAGAATAGAATAAGGAAGTTCCCTGAGTTCCCAAAGACTCCTACCCACAGGTAAAACAATGGTGAAGGCTTACTCAAGCAGAGTTTCCCAAGCTACTGAGTCTCCCAGTTGGTGTCCCAGTGCCAACCACCCCGCTATAGCCCCCTGTCTGTAACCTTGCCCTGAGTTAACCACCCCATTCTGCTTCTGAACTTGCCAGCTTGCCACACAGCACAAAAATAGTATAAAAATCAGCCTGCTCCTCATTTTGAGGCTGTTTGCCCTTTGGGCAGGGGCCCCCTGTGTAGGTGTAATAAATCACAATCTGATTTATACCTAAAGTGCTGTCCGAATCTTTCTTACAGGTGGCATTAGTACAACACAGTATCCTCAATCAAAAATGATAAAGAGGAAATAACAACCGATACCACAGATATATAAGAGATTATCTCTGAATACTACAAGAAACTCTATGCCCAGAATTTGACAAGGTGAAGGAAATGGATCAATATTTGGAATCACACCCTCTCCCTAGACTTATCCAGGAAGAAATAGAACTCCTGAAGAGACCAATTTCAAGCAGTGAGATTAAAAAAAAAAAAAAAAACAATAGAAAATGTCCCAAGAACAACAACAACAACAAAAATGCCCTGGGCAGATGACTTCACAACAGAATTCTATCAAACCTTCAGAGAAGAGCTTATTTCCATACTGCAGAAATTATTCCAAAAATTGAGGAGAAAGAAATCTTCCCCCAACACATTCTATGAACCAAACATCACCCTGATACCATAACCAGGAAAAGACCCAACTATAAAGGAAAATTTCAGACAAATTTCATTAATGAATATAGATGCAAAATTCTCAACAAAATTCTAGCCTACAGATTACAGCTTAGCATCAAAAAAGTCATACATCATGATCAAGTAGGTTTCATTCTAGGGATGCAAGGCTGGTTTAACACACACAAGTCCATAAATGTTATTCATCGTATCAAGAGAAGCAAAAACAAAGACAATATGATCCTCTCAATATATGCAGAAAAAGCATTTGATAAAATTGAGCTTCCTTTTCTAATTAGAACACTAAAGAGTATAGGCATAGGTGGCACATTTCTGAAACTGATTGAAGCTATCTATGACAAAACCACAGCTAATATTTTATTGAATGGAGTAAAACTGAAAGCTTTTCCACTTAAAACTGGAACCAGACAAGGTTGTCCTCTGTCAACATTACCATTCAACATAGTGCTAGATGTTCTAGCCAATACAATTAGGCAAGACAGGGAAATAAAGGGCATCCAAATGGGAACAGAGGAGGTCAAACTTTCTCTCTTTGCTGATGATATGATGTTAGAGAACTTCAAAGACTCAACCACAAGATTCCTGGAAGTCAGCAAAAAATATGGTAATGTCTCAGGATATAAAATCAATGTCCACAAGTCAGTAGCCTTTGTATATGCCAACAACAGCCAAGATGAGAGGCTAATTAAGGACACACTCCCTTCACCATAGCTTCAAAGAAAATGAAATACCTAGGAATATAACTAACAAAAGAGGTGAAGGACCTCTATAAAGAAAATTATGAAACCCTAAGAAAGGAAATAGCAGAGGATATTAACAAACGGAATAACATACCATGCTCATGGCTGGGAAGAATCAACATTGTTAAAATGTCTATACTTCCCAAAGCAATCTAACTATTCAATGCCATTCCTATTAAATTACCAACATCGTACTTTCAAGACTTGGAAAAAATGATTCTTCATTTTGTATGGAACCAGAAAAAACCCTGTATATCTAAGGCAGTTCTTAGTAATAAAAACAAAGCTGGGAGCATCAGAATACCAGATTTTAGGCTGTCCTACAAGGCCATAGTGGTCAAGACAGCATGATACTGGCACAAAAATAGAAACATAGACATTTGGAATTGAATAGAAAACCAGGAAATGAAACTAACACCTTACCTAATCTTTGGTAAAGCAAACAAGAACATACACTGGGGAAAAGACTTCCTATTCAATAAATGGTGCTGGGAGAACTGGATATCCACATGTAAAAGACTGAAACTGGACCCACACCTCTCTCCACTCACAAAAATTGATTCGAGATGGATAAAGGATTTAAATTTAAGGTACAATTCTCAAAGAAAGCATAGAAAAACACTGGAAGATATTGGCCTTGGGAAAGACTTTATAAGAAGACTGCCATGGCAATTGCAACAACAAAAATAAACAAATGGGATTTAATTAAACTGAAAAGCTTCTGTATAGCTAAGGAGACAACAACCAAAGCAAATAGACAAACTACCCAATTGGGAAAGGATATTTACATATTTTGAAACAGAGAAAAGTTTGATAACTAGGATTTATATAGAATCCAAATTAATCCACATGAAAAAAGGCAACAATCCCATATATCAACGGGCAACAGAGATAAATAGAACCTTCTCTAAAGAAGCCAGATGAATGGCTAGCAAACATATGAAGAAATGCTCTTTGTCCCTAATTATTAGAGAAATGCAAATCAGAACCACCCTGAGATATCATCTAACCCCAGAGAGAATGGTCCACATCACCAAATCTCAAAACTGTAGATGCTGGCATGGCTGTGGAGAGAAAGGAATACTTTTACACTGCTGGTGGAACTGAAAACTAATACAACCTTTTTGGAAGTAAGTATGAAGAAACCTCCAAGAACTCAAGCTAGACCTCCCATTTGATCCTGCAATCTTATTACTGTGCATCTACTCAGAAGGAAAAAAAATCCTTTTTCCCCAAGGACACTTGCACTAAGCTGTTTATCACACTCAATTTACAATTGCCAAAATGTGGAAACAGCCTAAAGGCCCACCAACCCAGGAATGGATTAATAATCTGTGGTATATGTATACCATGGAATACTATTCAGCCATTTATATAGATAGATGGAAGTGGAACACATTATTTTTACTACAGCATCATAAGAATGGAGAAGCATGAATCCTATGCACTCAATTTTGATATGAGGTCAATTAATGACCTAGTACAAGGTGGGGGGTTGGGGGAAGGGGAGAGCAGAGAGAAAGAGAAGGAGTGAGGGGAATGGGGGAAGGGAAAAGCAGAGAGAAGGAAGGAGGTAGGAGTGGGAGAAAGGAAGAACAGAGAGAGGGAAGGAGGGAGGGAGTGAGGTCTCAGTGTGTGACACACCTTTTTGGGCAAGAGACAATTGTAAGAGGGTCTTTACCTGACAAGTGCAATCAGTGTAACCTGGTTTCTTGTGCCCTCAATGAATTCCTAACAATAAAAAAAGAAAGAAATTGAAATCCAAAGAGTAGTTGTAAAGTTGTCTCAGTAAATGGATGAATTCAAAGACAAAGCCACCAAAGATATGGACACAATGAGAAAGGAGACAGCAGAGCTCAAGAAAATGAAAAACTTATTTAAGGAGCTCCAAAATGTGGTATAATTGTTAATAGAGTTGACCAGGCAGATGAACAGATCTCTGAAATTGAAGATAAAGCTTTTGAACATTCCCAAACACTCAAAGAGACAGACAAATAGAGTGCAAGAACTAATCATTTCCTGAGAGAGTTGTGGAGCCACTCCAAAAGATCAAACATTTGTCTTATAGGAATTCCAGAAGGAGAAAAGGATGGTCCTAAAGGTACAGATGCTCTATTCCAAGAGATTATGGAGGATAATTTCCCAAGCATTGCCAGAGATACAGAAATTCAGATAGTACAGTTTCAGAACCCCAGCAAGACTCAATCCAAATAAAGTATCTCCTAGACACATTGTTATTAACTTTGAAAAATTTAAGGTGGCGCCTGTGGCTCAGTGAGTAGGGCGCCGGCCTCATATACCAAGGGTGGTGGGTTCAAACCCAGCCCCGGCTGAACTGCAACCAAAAAATAGCCGGGCATTGTGGTGGGTGCCTGTAGTCCCAGCTGCTCGGGAGGCTGAGGCTGGAGAATCGCGGAAGCCCAAGAGCTGGAGGTTGCTGTGAGTCCTGTGAC
>CAUYPK010137990.1:0-17626 GCA_963574355.1 Loris lydekkerianus
CTCTGGGATACTGCAAAGGCAGTCCTAAGAGGGAAATTTATAGCAGTGCAAGCCTTCCTCAAGAAAACGGAAAGAGAGGAAGTTAATAACCTAATGGAACATCTCAAGCAACTGGAGAAAGAAGAACACTTCAACCCCAAACCCTGCAGAAGAAAAGAAATGACCAAGATCAGAGCAGAATTAAATGAAATTGAAAACAAAAGAATTATACAACAGATCAATAAATCCAATAGTTGGTTCTTTGAAAAGATCAATAAAATAGATAAACCTTTGGCCAACCTAACCAGGAAAAAAGAGTCAAATCTCTAATTTCATCAATCAGAAATGGTAATGATGAAATAACAACAGATACCTCAGAAATTCTTTTCTTCTCTTTTCTAGATCTTCTTGGAGAGTTTTGATCTTGTTTTGCACGATCTCAGATCTGTTGGCATAAAAGTAGCACTTCTCCTGCAAAAATAAACAGATGCCTCCTTTTTTGGCAGTTAATAGGTCTAATCCCCTTCTTGTTGGGGCAAGTATTTAAAGTCCCTTGCCGAAACATAAGTTCTTTAAATAAGAAAATGTTTCCTTTTGGCTGCTTTCCTTTGAAAAGATTAAGGAGTTAAAGATAATGATTCAAATTATCTAAAAATAATATTTGATTGAAGGTAAGAGAGAAAAGTTAGTTTGAACATTACATACTGAACTTCTCCGGCTATTCCCTCATGAGAGCCCAGGTTTCAGTATACACACACCTGTAATTTCAATACTCTTTCTATAAACATGCACACAGTGTCAAAAGTGATTCATCCAGGGCAGCACCTGTGGCTCAAAGAAGTAGGGCGCCGGCCACATATGCCAGAAGTGGTGGGTTCAAACCCAGCCCCGGCCAAAAACTGCAAAAAAAAAAAAAAAGAAAAAAGTGATTCATCTGATCGGAGACTATAGTCTTGTTTGTCCATCTTATTTCCAGCCTCCTGGGAACTTACATGTCTAAGGCAGGCACAGGCTGTCCCCAGGAATCATGCCCAGTCTCCCAGCTTCAGGTTATGTGGGACGGTCTGGGGCTTGCTTCTTGAAAGTGTCTATTACAGCCTGGTGGGTTTTTCAAGTGTAGTGGAATGGAGAACTCAGTTACTCCTGACTCAAACTAAATAGTTATCTATCAAACTGTGATTCCCCCTCTGCTCTGTGGGTGTATTTAAAATTAGGACGAGCACAGCAATCCCTTGTCTTAGTGAATGCAGCGACTTGCCCTGGGCCACACAGGAGCAGCCAGGCACATTGCCAGCTCTGGTGGTGATGGCGGGCTCCGGAGAGTAGAATCAGGGAGCCTCATTTTGAGTGTTAGATGGATCTTTGAGCAAAGCACATCGGCATAAACTGTAGAAAGATCCCGCAACAGTATTAACCTCACAGCTAAGATTATCTGGGAACGTTTTCGATCTTCACAGTCATAATCTGCTTCTCAGGTGAAAACTGAGCACCAACTGCCAGGACACTGTGAGAACAGGTGTAGCAACCTCTGTCTGGGAAGTAATGAGCTAGGAATGGCCAGATCAGAAGTTCTTAGGTAAGCAAGCTCTTAAACAAGTGTGCCTCGACTTATGAAGCTTGAAAATGCCCTCTTTGGCACGCTGCCTGCAATGCAGTTTCACACAAAGAAGCACTTCATAATGCGTGTTTCATGGAACACTGTTCCCCAAGGTATATGCCCCTTACAAAGTCGCATACTGTAGCCCGCTCCAGCCCCAGAGCACGTAAAAGACCAGAAACATCCTGTAGTAAAACACTCTGTTTAGCATAAAGCTTCTCTATTTCTTGAGAACAAAACAAAACAAAAAAACTCAAAACCTAATTTCATACATTACCTTTTACCATCTTTCAAAAATAGTTTTCAGTTATATACACATCGGGAAACAATGATCTAAATGGCAATTCAAAAATAACCAGCATCTTACAGAAACTAAAATGCACCATTTCTAAAATTTTAAAGGGTATATTTAATCAAAGTCTGGCCTCCCCTGGGGCAGTAGAATTTAATATGTCCCCTTCTTCAAATCTGAGGCATTGTTTTGTTGATATTAGCTTGGATCTGATACTTACATAGGTAAATTGAGTTTTTTCTTACCTATTTTAGTAAAAGAATATTGCAACAAAATGTTTCTGTTGAAGCACTTGAGTTTCTGTTTCATAATCTTGATGTAAGGTGGAAATCCATTCAACAAAATGCAGTAGCCTACTTGCATAAGAACTAAAAACAGGACTTGAAAGATTCTTTCCAAATGAGAAAGTATGATGTGATCTAACTTCTTACCAGTACTGCAGGAGCCTGAGTGAGCATGAAACGCTACAGAGGAGAACGTGCTGACCTAGGGAGGAGATCTAGGGTCAGGGTAGGCCTAGGTAGGAGATCTTTTCTAGCAGCATCTAATTCATTGCTCTTCTGTAACCCAGGTGTCAGGCTTCAGGTGGCCCACTTGCAGGACTGACTTCACTGGTGTGCCACCTGAGCAGACCCACGGGGCCCCACCCTTAGAAAGACTCCAGGCTTAGTTTAATGTTCTGATGTTGCCCTACTGAAATTTTTAATGAATTTTTTTTTTTTTTTTTTTTAACAATGGCTCCACATTTTTATTTTGCACAGGACCTTGCCAATTAAGCTGGACCTATTCACCTGAGGAAGGTGAGGCTCTCTTCAGGTACTATTCCTCAAAAAGGGTCACTCACTTGGCTGACACAGCATATCCGCTGAAGTTGTCACTATTAATCATTAAATATCTTTTGCTAGTGAAAACTGAAGCTACTTGAATCATTGTGCAGGCATGAAAATATAAAATTTGGAGTCAGAGAAAAGTGGATTTGTACCATCATGTACACTTCACTGTTGTTTGGGCCTTGTCATTATCACGTCACTTCCCTGCGCGTCAGCTCTGGGGCCATTGTGGACAGCAGAGAAGCTCTAGCTTTGCACAGAGCTTGCAGTGGCAGCCAGGGTACCAGGTGGAGCTCAACTACACCTCTCCCTGCTGTTGCTAAGTGACCTGTCCTGGCACATGCATTAGCAGTTTGCACAAAGGTGCTACAAGAGCTATTGATGGCCCTGTTCAGCTTTCTCATTTTTGAAAATGAGGTGCATGCTTGTTGTTTCACATAGATTGAGATAACCTATCTAGTATCTGGTAGAAGAATCACTGGATCCCTTTCCTAAAAGTAAGTATTAACACTCAGAAATTTGGAAGGATAAAGAAGATATTAGGTGATATTTAAACTCGTGATGTGTTATACATTAATTAAGTAGTTAAGCTTATCTGTGTCTGTTTATACTATTTACTCATGAACACCACACAGGCATCATAAGTAATAACGGAGGCAAAGTGTATTCTGATGCTAAATTCCCATTTCCTTTGGCTAACGAACTTCCCTTGTATTGTTCCCCTTGTACATTAAAGGCTCTTCCATACTTTTCACTGGCAACAGCGTGCATCAGAATGGTTATTTTTTGTCATAAAGCTTCTGTGCTAATTTCAAGGAATACTCAATTCTCTTATCTACATTCATCTAAAGTCTAGTTTTCAATTAATATTTTTCAATGTAGTGTATTGGTAAAAGCATGAACTTCTAAGAGTCAAGCAGTCCTGGGTTTGAATTTCAGCTTGTATTAGGTTCCCGGGGCTTTATAATTGCCACAAACAGGTGACTTATAACAACAGTAGTTTATTTAATCAAGGTTCTGGAGGTCAGAAGTCCAAAATCAAGGTGTTGAGAGGTTTAATTTCTTCTGGAGGGACTGACAGAGAATTTGGTCTATGCTGTTTTCCTTAGCTTCTCATGGCTGCCAGCAAACCTTGACATTCCCGGGCTTGTGAAGGCATCACTCCAACCTCTGCCTCAGTCTTCACTTCCCCTACTCCTCTTGGTCTCAATTCTCCTTATATATTGATATAAAGATACACGTTATTAGATTTAGGTTCTGCTCTACATCCAGGATGATCTCATCTTGAGATGTTTAACTTGAATTACATCCTCAAAGACCCATTGTCCAAACAAGGGTATGTTCATAGGTTGCGGGGGTGTGACACAGACCCCTATTTGGGAGGGGGGCATCATTCAACCCACTACACTATGCCTGTGGCCTTGGATCATCACTTACTATTGCTCAGCTTCAGTTTTCACCATCTGCAGAGTGGCGATTAAAATCCCTGTTATAGAACCACTGTCAGGATTAGAGCACCTTAGGTAAAATGTGCAATGCCTACTACATATCACAGTAAGTAGAGATTTGGCTACCTTTTGTAGTGACTACTGCATAGATCCATCATTCATACGAATTCAATATACAAGTAAAGTTTTCTTCTGATGTGTGTTCTCTACTGTTGGCAACTTCAGCTGCCTGCCAGTCCCCCCAGATGAGGGGACAGAGTTGTATAGACCATCTCACCTCCAGGTAAGAAGAGAACAACTTTGAGGTTGAGAGTTACTTTGAAATATATGTTCCCAATACCATGGAAAGCATGATCTATGGTCACTTTCCATATGCTACTATCACATCTTTCTGCACTGACCTCACTACAATACTGTTAAGAATCCATTTAACAGTATTCAGCAAGTATTTACCCAAAACCTCTTTACTGGTCATTTGATTAAAGAAGAGACTATAAGCAAGTGCTTTGGGAAAGCAAGAAAGTAACCATTGTGAAGAAGTCTATCACTTTATTTATAGCATTAATAAAAACTCAACTCATACCTGCTTAAGCAATAAAAGGTATTTATTGCCTAATATAACTATAAGTTCTCAGCATTGAATGAGTCAGCATCTCAAAAATATCATAAAAATCTGACTTTTTTATATCAATAGATTTAGGAGATTCCATAATGCAGATTCCATTATGCAGAAAACTATCTTGCTCTGTTTATGATAGAAAAATACCCAAAGCAGTTCTAGACTTAATCTGCAATTCGTATCACCAAATAGAAGCATGAGAACAAGGTTCTAGCTGCTCTCTAATATAAGTAAGGAATATGAGATCACCCATACATCTAACCCACTATAATTGAAATTCTTGCCCATCCCTGAACCAGTCCCATTGGACCATTTCCACTAACAATGTGACTTTGGCCTGAGTTATCTAAACTGGTCCATTGTGACGAGAAGATGGCCAATTTACAACCGATAGTATGATCAGTACTGCTGAGTAGCAATCTGTTTCTGAAGTTAAAGTCAACATAGTGGCATCCTAGTCTCCAGTAATGTTCAGCAACTCAGGTAGATGGATTTAACCAAGGTTAAAAGTGGGTCTGATGGAGAAGAGAGAGGGGCCAAAGGAGTTAGTGGATCATCACGAAGATAGTGATAAAGAGAGACCATGGATTCTTAGCTGACTAAGACAGAAAGTGATAATATGACAGACTGCGGACAGTAAATAGTAGTTTTCATGATGAGAAAATCTCAGTGACGTTGAAGGAAAGTTTGAGGGTACGTGAACTTGGAGGATGCTGTAAACAGTTCGATGCTTGCAGTTGAGAGTTCATTAATGGTGTGGTTATTTGATACCAGGTCACAGAGCTGTGGTGGGGTGCAGGAAAAGACCCCTGAATGTGAGCAGGCCACACAGTGCTGGTGGGACCTGCTAGCTCTTCCCTCCACTGCTGTCCTTGCTACTGTGGTGCTGGGAGATGCTGGACTGGTGGGGGGCAGTGTAACCTGAAGCACCAGATGAAAGGGCTCCTCTCATCTGCTCCTCTCTCCTCTGCTCCCAACAGAGAAATGCACAGAAGCAGAAATGTCCACTTTCCCAGGGACATGGCCAGCAAGAACAGGCGGCTTCCCCTGTGCCCATGCTCAGTCTGTTCAGTTGGACTACAGCATAACTTGAGTGTTCACATTGTGAAATTTTAAGAGCTACAGAGTGCAATTTTCATTTTACTGCATGCTGATGGTTGATGGATGACTGATTAGAGAGTTAAAAATAAAGAGATAATATGATTGACAACTCATAAATACCCGGGATTGTTGGAAGCACTGAAATCTCCTTAGTGAATTTTGCATATTTTATTTCTGGTGGAGAAAGGAGTAGGGGAGAGAGGAGAGGAGAGAGGCGGAGAGAGGCAGAGAGAGAGAGAAACAGAGAGAGAGACAGAGGGGAAAGAAGATACCCAGAGAAAATTAAGACAACATTTCCATCTGGAGTTTGTGCTTTTCTGAGTGCCGACTCATTTTGATAGATTATTAGAAAACTCATATTTGCTCATAAATGTGAAAAAATAGCAAATGTAAAATTTGCAAATTTATTCCTAAATGTAGTTAAATTCATAAATATTTAGACATTTTCTGTAAAGCTTCTAATTTATAACCTTTACATGAATCTATAATTTGGCATAAAAGCTTCTAAATGCAGTAGTAATGTCACAAATGTCTATAAATATTCACATCTCATTTACAAATGTTCTACAAACCATGGGATGAAGAAATTGTGAATGTAAGCCATTTTTCAGGTGGATTTCTTTCTTGGTGAATCAATACAATGAACAGAAAACCTTCTAGAGATAGTTATGAGACCATGATTTTAACGTATTGCTTGTGGAATCTAAAAACTATTCATTAAGAATAATTGTAAGACATAGTTACATTAAGAATGAATAAACAGATTCAAATGTAAAATTAAAAATCAAGAGCTGAGAAAAACTGGAATAAGATTTCCAAAAAATACCAGAAAAGACCAGGTACAATGATAAATATTTGAATGAATCATTCTGAGGCTCAGTGTTTTCCTCTGTGAAATGGTAATCATACATTCTTCCTAAAGTTTAATAGTCGGTAGTATGTAAGTAATAAACAACAGTCATCTCAAGAGTGTTTAAGGAAACAAACCATAAATTCAGTGGCTGACATTCCAGAAAACTTTAAGTCCATCTAGACACAGGGAATGAAATTTGGACTCAGTTTCTGTCTGTCTGTCTCTCTCTCTCTCTAACACACACACACACACACACACACACACACTCACACACGGTCTCACTTTTGCTCTCCTCATAGTCAGGTTTTCTCTACCCAACACTGGGCCCTGCTTTTCTCACTATTGGCCTCTTCCTGGGTGGTTTCTGGGGGTTCCCGGCCTTTCTAGGCTCATCTCAGTCCTAAATACAGTGACCTCAGCAGAGAGTTTCTCTTCACCAATTATTCTATCAAAGCTCCCCTGACAAGTCAGCATATGATTGACCTGGATGGTTGGCTTGATCCTGCACCAGTCACCATCCCCATCACCGGGCCATGTCTGGGTTCCATTCTCACTTGTGAAGCCTGGGGGCTTGAGGTCTTGTTAATGGAGAGCAGAGAGCATGGGGTCTGGTGTGGGTGCTGTCCCCAGTACAAGAGGAGAACGGACGCAGAACAGACACAAACCCAAGATGCTCTTCACGTGTACTTAGTGGATAAAATAAAGCAGAGTGTGATGGCTGTTAGTACAGGGTTTGGCAAGTAATAAGCCCTCAATTACTGCCATCATTAACTATTACTTACTATCAATACTGTGTTTTCCACTGCAAGAAAGAAGAGGAAGGAAACAAAAGTAGGAACCAGAGAAGTATAGAATAGGTGTTCTTCTCCAAGCTGTGTCCAGAGCGTATCTGGACACCGGGTTCTCCGTTTGCTTTTGCTAATAGCACCCACCCTGGCCATGCAGGGCCCATCCACTTACACAAACCCCAGGAACCCCTTCAGTGGCTCCAGAAAGTCATGGGGAAATCCTTACCCATTTGCTCAACCATAGAGCAAAGACTGTCTATTATAAATCTTCATTTATGAAGTCAAGTTTGAGGTGTCTTGGGTTTGGGGTTGCTGTCCTGCTATGTGGCAGGAAAATTTGATGCTTCATATTGTTAAACACAGAAAATCAGGGGCTATATTCCTTCATCCTCATCAAAATGTGTTAGCTGGATACTCAGATCATTCAGCCTAAGCTTTTCAGACTCAAGTGCTTCTCCTTTAATACTCTCCAATAATATGTACCTTATGCATAGTTTTTGGATAAACTAGTACCATAATTGCTTCCACTTCTTTCTTGGTATTTTTTTTTACATTTCAGGGAGGTTCTTCTACAGCCAATACTGCAGGCAAAACATGCTTTGTCTATCAAATCCATGTTCAACATTTTATTTCCTATTTCATACTCCTGCTTCACCATTAGCTTTCCACATTGAAAGAAAATAAGATTTTTAGTCTGTCCCTTAAGAAATACTCTATTCCTTTAATCATTTTAGTTTCCCTTCCTTGATTTGCCTTTGCTGCTGGTCCATCTTTATTAGGGTGTGGTGAGCAAAGTGCATGCAATAATGTAGTTTTGTATAAATAGAAGCCTGTGGCTTTGTGCAAAGCATAGAGGGACTATGATCTGTGCTTGTATTCTTCTTTGACATACAATTGCATGTACATTATACGCCTTTCTTGGCTATGAAGATCACTATGTTACTGAAGTTGTTTTCCAAAAGCCACAACAGATTTAACTGTTGAATCCCAAGCCCAAATATTCTTCAATCCTCCAAACTCAAATGCTATTTTTAAAGTATCTTCTTTCCCAGCTGCTCGGGAGGCTGAGGCAAGAGAATCGCGGAAGTCCAAGAGCTAGAGGTTGCTGTGAGTCCTGTGACGTCACGGCACTCTACCGAGGGTGGTAAAGTGAGACTCCATCTCTACAAAAAAAAAAAAGTATCTTTTTGCTTTCTCTTTATGAAGAAAATGTCTGCTTTCCTCAGTGTTCCCCTTAGTCCTAAAATAGGGTTATGGTTGGTACGTACCTCAGAGGTTTATACAGAGAAAACTGTTTGCAGCACGTGCAGAGTATTGATGAGCTAAACACGCCCAAACATGATAATTGTGATCATTGTTATCATCAACTAGTTGATGTTTAAGAACCTTCTTACAAAATCAGTGTCTGACTTGGACACTGACCCTTTGCTTGAGTGATTTACACTTATATTATAGCCTTAAAATGGAATAATTTTTCTTTTATTGCAGACATTGATTGGCTAAAAACCTGGCATATACAGTAATAAAAACAAAGAGGTGGACTTTACTGATCTCTAAGGAGTAGGCAATACAAAGGATGGAAATATGGAAGCAGCTAGTTGAGATCAGTCATGAAGTCGGCAGAGACTACAAAATATTAGTCCTGCCTGCAGGGTTTCAGTTCCCTTCATAATATAAAAAATGTTCTTCAGTCGTGGCATAGTCTTTCCTGGAATCCTCATTTTAATTCTGTAACATTTATATTCCAGGAGTAACAGCAAATCTGCTGATTACTTATGAAAGCAGAGGAAAAAACATTTGCAATTACAGTCAAAATTAAAGTTATTTTCTAATCTTCTCGTCTTTTTTAAGGAATGAGAAACTTTAAATATGGTCAACGTAGCACATTTTAAATGTCAAACTTACTGAATTTTTCTATGCCAATTGAATAATAATCTTCTATAAAAACAGTGAGCATCCTACAGATTTTTTTTTATCATTTGACCTGTTTAATATAAGTTGAAAAATTCCTCTTGTGTAAGTACCATTGCATAATGCTATATGCTGAGCTATTAAGATATATTTAGTAATTCCATTAGAACTGCACCATCGAGCAGGGCAGAGCATATGGGAAGAAGTTGGTGAAAAACTGATTAAACATTTATATCAAGTACATTTTGATTTAACTCACATAAATAATTCATTCTTATGTTTTCTTTCTTTCAAAATAAACCTTTTTGACACCTGCTGTGCTAAAAATAATGCTAGCATGGCTGTAATAAAGAAAGTCTTAAAGCTCACAGCAATGACATCATCTGGTACCTATGCAGATACTAAATAATCAGCACATAAGTGCAGAAAAGTAAGACTTGGCATTATTTATTATTTATTTAGTGACTCAAAAATGTGCCACGCTTCATGGCAGCTAAAGCACCTGGCTGAATTTGAATACAGAGTTTATCTCCAGAAATGCTAAAAATGAAAAGCCTTACAAAGACACACAGAAAATCTCGGAAAGAGCCATAAAGATACTGACCCCTGTTCTTTCCCTTAAGCAAACAATGTATGCTGAGAGGTAGGAGAACTTGAACTACAGAAAAGAATAAATGACCCGGAGAGATATTAGAGTCCTTTTTCTGTGGAAAGGGCTAGATATGGGCAAGAAGGTGAGAACAACTACGTATGATCACAGCATCATTCCAGGAAAGTAATTTCCCAAATAGGAGATAAATACTATTGGAAGCACACGGGATGATTTAGGTGGTCCACAGGCATGGTCTTAGATAACATTAAATCACATCATCAATAAAAGGATATCCTTTAGTCCTTTTTCAGTCTTTCTGGGTAAGTCCAGGAGAAAGTCTCAAGTCAGAGCTGCTCTGTCCCTAACTTCCTTATAACCCTGTTTAATCTCCTTATTTATTAAAAAAACAGAGACAAGACTACTGCCCAGAGCCTTTCTGAATAGTAACATAATGGGCAACATCACCTAACTAAAATTTGGTAGCATTTCTTTATTCTAATTTTATCCACTTGTATCGAATGTTAGTTTTCATGTACAGCATGATATAAAAATGCCTTTAAAAACATTTTGGCAAAACATAAATCTGTTCAGTGAAAATTGTTATGTAAATAAGAGTGGGCCACAGAGGCAGCCCCAGAAAGGAATATGTTTAGACAGAATTATAACAATACTTGCAAATCCAGTTCCCAACATCTGCCTGGTACTGTCTGGTCCTACCAAAGGGAGAACTTTAAGGTGAGTGTGAAGAGGCACTCCTCCATTTTTGTCTTACTGGAAACTAAGGATACACAGAGGATGGCAATGGATTGCTTAAATAAATCCTTCCCACACGTGCCAAAAAGGCACAACTGATTGGAGGGGTGCTTATTGGTAAGAGTCTTTTACAGAAATGGCTTACAAAGCCTTTAATTACTTATTCTAAAAATCTCAAAACTGCAGATACTGGTATGGATGTGGAGAGAAGGGAACACTTTTACACTGCTGGTGGGACTGCTAACTAATATAATCTTTTTGGAAGGAAGTATGGCGCAAAGAACTCAAAGTAGACCTCCCATTTGATCCTGCAATCCCATTACTGGGCATGTACTCAGAAGAAAAAAAAAAAAACCCTTTTACTATAAGGACACCTGCTCTAGACTGTTTGTCACAGCACAATTTACAATCACTAAATGTGGAAACAGCCTAAATGCCCACCAACCAATGAATGGACTAACAAGGTGTGGTATATGTATACCATGGAATACTATTAAGCCATTAATAATGATGGAGATTTTGCATCTTTTTTATTAACCTGAATGGAAGTGGAACACATTTTTTTAGTAAAGCATCACAAGAATGGAAGAAGCAAGAATCCTACATACTCAATTCTGATATGAGGACAATTAATAACATAGAACACAGTGGAGGGGAAAGGGGAGAACAGAGAGAGGGAAGGAGGGAAGGGAGTGGGGAGTCAAGGTATGTGACACATCTTTTTGGAGCAGGACACAATTATAAGAGAGACTTTACCTAACAAATGCAACCAATGTGACCTGGTTCTTTGTGCTCTCAATGAATTCCCAACAATAAAAAAAAAAAAAAAAGAAAACTTACTTAGTCTGGAGGAAAACACATAATAGCACCACAATTGATATCAGGAAAAGACATCTCCCATTTGGCACTTGCAAACTTGGGTAGCAACTGCTTAACCAAATATTTGCATGAGCTAATTTTGTTGTGAGACGTTCACACAAGAGAACGACTTTCTTTCATAATGCACTGCTTCATATTTTCAAAAATAAAATCCCGTACAGTGATTGTCATGTCTATTAGTGTCCCGTGTTGGCGCACGTCCTCTGGACCACATTAGTTCAGCTGCAAGGGAGGATGCCAGGATTAGGCTCACAAAAGCATTGACCATATATTTTCTCTCTTTCTCCTGGATGAGTACTTAGCATGAAGGATCATTGGGGAAAATGTGAAAATATTACATTTTGAGCAATGCTGGACTTTGAAAATAATTAGGTATAATTTTTTTTACTTAAAATAATCTTTTTCATGATTAAAAAGTTAGTGCATTTTAATTTTTTTAAACTTTTAAACTATAGAAGACTTGGCAAAGCAAACAACCCTAAAACCTATAAACAAAATTACTATCATCTCATTATTCAGTGATATGTTAATATGTCCTTGTGCATTTAAGGATGACATTGTCTTCTCATCTGCCCTGTAAGATTTTTAACAGTCTGCTAAAAAAATGCTCATATCAATCAGTGTTCTTCTTTAGCAGTAGTTTATGAAACACAAACTGTATTTAGGCTGTGGGTATAAGAGGCATTGAGTTATCTGGACCATTTTAATGATCATGGTTTGACTTCCATATTATTTCCATATTAGGATTTTACATAAGATTTTATTTGGTTTATATGGATAAAACATTTTCCTCAATTACGATTTTCACAGCTCCATAATTTAATCAATTCCCTATTTTTAAAATTGTGGTTGTTTTAATTTTTTACTATTACGGATAAAACACCTATAAACATCTCCTCTTATATATATTTAGAAATATAAATACTACATTGAAATAAAATTTCTTGAGCATAGAGTATGAACACATTAAGGTTAATTTACTCAGAAATGAAATATCAATTTTCTCTCCTGTCATTGGTATACAAATGTGTTTATTGCAACTTTTATCTTCATTGAGCATTATTTTTCTGTCAAGTCTTTTAGTTATATAAGAAATGTTCTCTTAAAGTGTTCAAATGTGAATAAGAACATTCAGCAAATAAAGAGCTTAATACTATTCATTAATTAATGCTCACACTTGAATGGGATCTGAAGGGCGAAATCACAACGATGTGGAAGTCACGGTTTCCTAATGAGTACTCCTATTCCATTACGTATGGTTGTTTACATAACGCCTTCTCTTTTAGAATGTAAGATAAAATTTCAGGGTGCCCTTTCATTTTCTGATGTACATTCCAAATGTTAAAAAAAAAAAAAAAAAAAGTAACAGGTATCATCCGCTATCCATGAGTTAGTGGCTTACACACCCTCTATAGATCTCGAGCCTGTGTGTGTTTTTATAATGGAAGCACTCTGTCTTCATTAATGGCTGGAATTAATCACGCCCTTCACAAATTATGCTTCCTTAATACTTGTATCTTCACTGTACTATTAATGACATTCTGCTCTGCAGTTTGGCTTTTGTGTACATGTTTGTCTCTCTTACTAAATCCTAATTTACTGTGAATTCCCTGGGGTGACTAGTGAAAAAACTTGACTTTTTGTTTCAACAAACTCATTTACTTCTTCAATATGCATTTCTTGAGCATCTCCTATACACCAGGGTTGTGATCCTCACATAGTAGTCCCACCAACAAGGAAGAGAATTGATTTGCTGCTACTGTTGTCTTTCAGTAGTGTGGAGTAGCTGAATATTGATTAACTGTGTGTGTGTGTATGTATAATTCCAATTAATCCAACTGACGTAAAGGTGCCATAAGGTGCTGGGGGCAATGAGAACAAAGAAGAGGGTCCAGTGGTGGCAACGGTGATTAGCCATAGGAAGCCAGAGAGACGGGAGGACATGTGTGGAGGCCACTGCTACATTAAAGGGAATGCAGTGGTATTGAAACAAGAAAAGTAGTCAGTTTTGCTACCAGGTTTCTGATATGAGCAGCCAAATAACTATGGTAACATATTTACCATAAGATAATTTTCTTTGAAAGAAAATTAAGGTAGAGTCACCTGATACACTTTTCAGGATTAGCATTCAACCAGGCGGCAGATTTTAACTATCAAGTATTTTTTATGTATCAAGTACTGTGGCACACATGTTCTTCAAAGCCATTTTAACTAAGAAGATAGCTATGATATTTAACTTCCAGAAATCTTCTCTGGATTCAGAAGTCTTACCAGATTCTAATCTGCATTGCCCCAAGGAGAGAAGAGTGGTGGTTGACCAGGTGTCCCATTTCTTAGGATTCCTCAATACTATTCTCAAGCAGATCAGTATCTTCAGTTGAGTAGGGATCTAGGAGCAGAGAATTTCTTTCAGGTTTCATGGTCACTCCTTGGTAGCTTCAGACCAAAATAAAATTCTAAATTGGGCTAGAATGAGCTGGTAGAATAGACACCCTGGCTAGGATGGACACCCCTAGCTCCTTCCAACTCGCTAGTGCAATGACCAGGCACAGACAACAAAAAACAACAGAGGAGCATCACCTGTGGCTCAAGGAGTAGGGCTCTAGCCCCAGACACTGGAGGTTCAAACCTGGCCACCCCTGGACAAAAAAAAAAATAAAAACAAACAAACAAACAAACAAAAAACTGCAACAACAACAACAAAAAACCCAGAAAATTCACTTGCATAAATTTCACCAGAGGGTTTTGGTTGCAAACAACTTCGCCCTTGATATTCTAATACTGCCTTTTGAACATCTCACCATCATTCCATGGTTTGTACCTCATCTTTGCTTTAGACATGAACATTATCTTGAATTTGACTGATAGATTGTGATGGTGATTTGAGATAGGACCACAATTCTAAGATTGGAGTGGGATGATCTTCAGGTTTTTTTCTGTTATATTTTTAGGCTATCACTAGGTGTTATTTTTCCTTTGCAAAGTAAAACATGTTTTTATTAAAACAATATACATAATATACTTTTGCCCTGAGTCTGTCTGCATGTTTATTTTATGACATGTTTATTTTATTATGTGTTTTCTTAGTGAAACACAAGAGATGGAACTGCTAAATTGGGATATTAGCTTTTACGAGGTTCATTAAATGACTGTGTTAAGAGAAGGAAGAGAGAGAAAACTGGGTAGACAGAAGTTATTGTCCAGCTCAATAGAGAGAGTTCTGTGAATTAATTTTGCCTTGAGCAATCTATTGGTCACTGGCTGGACAATTTAACTTTTCCTTTATCATTAATTCATGTAAAACAGTGTGTTTGCACATCACGCATCCTTGCACATTTTGCAAAGGAAAACTCTACCAAGTTATTTTATATCACTGCAGATAAAAATGGGATGCTATCAGATAGCAAACATTTATAGGTCAACCTCTGCTTTTGGTCTAGACATTGTGTGCATACTGATATGTCAAATCAAAGAATTAGCTTCCCACCCCCCAGCTTTTTATAAAAAATATTTCATGTTAAGCTTTGAAGGGTTTTAATATTCACATGTACAGTAAATTAATTGAAGTAAATTTCAAGTACGAGTAACAAAATTCAAGGTATCAGTTGCTGCAATAGTATTGAAATTTATTATTCTGTTTCAGTAACTTCCAAGTACAAACCAATAATGCTCAAAGTATTTCCATAATCATATTTTTTCTTGATTATTACAAATATTTTGGTATGAAAACAGAGTAGATGTTAGCAAATGAATAAGCTGAGGCTCAGAGGAGTTCAGTATTATTTCCACCATGGAAAATTTCACTGTCCCAAAAGAAGAGTCCAGGGATAAATAAAGGCTCTAGAAGTGCAGATTCCTTCTGCCTGCTGGTCTGCGAGCCTATCCCATTGTTAGAAGGAAACATGAACCATCAACATGTAGCTCTTACACAACCTGGATGAGGCCCATGCGAAGCAGGGAGCAGAGTGAACATGACAGTTTACAAAGCATCACAGTTGCCAGTGAAGTTATTTTCAATGAGCATTTGACTAAATCTCATGCTGCCAATCTTGGCCAATAGTAATTTCAAAAATTTTTCTCGCTGTTGACTTATTGATATTAATACTATTTTCATCTGTAAAAGATCTTATAATTCATATATTATAAGTCCTGAGATCCTTACTATTAGTCCAATCTCTGGAGGTAGGAAAGCTGAAAAAGGAGAAAGAACATGAACATCAGAGCCAAACAGAATGAAATCTTTACTGTGGCTTTGCCGCTTCCTTGCTATGTGACCTTGGTCAAGTTACTTAACCATCCTGGCCTTTGGCTCAGTGCTGCTATTCTCGTCTGACAAGATAATGCCTCTGAATGTACCTAGCACACTACTTGGCAGTTGGAAGGTACTCTCTTAACAGAGTAATTATTCAAAGGAGGCCAGGGAAGACTCTAACCAGTACATCTCTTTTACTAGAAACAGATGGAAAGGGGTCAAAGTAGTTAAGGGATTCCAGATGTAGCCAAAACCACAGGGTGGCAGAAGGTTGTCTGAGAGCGTGGACGCCAGAAGGAAAAGTGAGAACCAGAAAAAGAAAAACTACCACTTCCCAGTCCTGCTGCTACTTGGTTCTCTCTTTCTTATCTTTGAGCTACTTAATAAACACTAATTAACCCTGAGCCCTGTGAGACAGACTTGCCTAGAGCACTATGCTCTTAAGAACTGTACACATCTCCTGTAATTGACTCAATTACCCTCATTGCCAAGGACACTGGTACAGTTTTCCCCCATCAGCCTCTAAGGACAATGGAGACAAACTTGCCCTCTGTTGTGGGACACACCCACATCTGACCTCATGAAATTGAGGATGTGGTCCAAGTGCCACCAAGGGCAGATACCATGATTCTGGAGCAAAAAGCTCCTGACAAATAAATGGAAGAGGGATCAGGCCAAAATTATTCATTCAATAGTATCAAAAAAGCAATCAAGCAACGCTATCAACTAAAACACCATAACCATGTGTGCACGCCTATGTGTAAGACATGTTTGATTGTGCATACACATGTAAGCAACCACATGCTGAAAACTGGAAGATTACTGTAAAGTCCCTTTACTTTCTCTCTGGCCAAAGCAACTTCAAAGGACCTTCCAATCTCAAATCGTCCAGTATTAAAATTGTACCTCCAGTAAGCATGGTAGTGTATACCTGTAATCTCAAGTAATGAGAAGGCTTAGGCAGGCAGGATGATTGTTTGAGCCTGGGAATTCAAGACCAGCCTGGGCAACAAAGCAGGGCTCTGTCAAAAAAATAAAAGAAAAGAAAAAAGAATTAACTTCTGTGAGGTTGAACACTTTGGACAATTATTAAGTTCATGAACTCATCCTAGAAAAAGTGCTACATACGTCATTGCTAGACATCACTAGGGCAACCTTTCCCTTGGGAAACTATGTACCCACACCAGCACCTATTCCACTCCGCAAAGCAATTTTGGAATTCTTTTTTCTGGAATGGCCATCAGAGCTGTCATCACATGAGGTCTGACAATTAAACTCAAAAACTCGTCCAAGTAAAAGTGCTTTGAATGGTGGATGAGGTGCTGACATTGGTGCACAGCTTCCCCAGGGGAGTCCTCAGATGACCATAGTGACATTAGCAATGAGGTATATAGCACTTTTTCAAGGATGAGTTCACAATCTTAATTGTGTTACCTTGTAGTTTTGAGCCACATCTCTCAAACACCTGTTGTTTCTATAACACCTTCTACATCCCTGTTTTCATAGGTTCTCTATTTTTGCATATTCACCTGCCTCAAGTAGATTATCTTCTCCCTGAAGACAGGAACTGGTAGTCCATTATTGACTTCTTCTTCTTCCTTTTTCTTTCTTTCTTTTTTTTTTTTTTTTTTTTTTTTTTTTTATATATTATAACTTTTTTTCCCACAGTATATTTCCATTGTGGTTTAATAATAACACATAGAAAAAACAAACAACAGGGCATAAAAAAAAC